>APFE031628154.1:31676-66657 GCA_000404065.3 Pinus taeda | reverse complement strand
CATTAAGGAATGGAAAATTCCCACATCCATAAAGCATCTACGAGGATTTCTTGGGTTGACAGGGTATTATCGCAAGTTTGTTAAGAATTATGGGAGAATTGCAGCACCTCTAACAACATTATTGAAGAAAGATGCATTTTCATGGACTCCGGAAGCAACAAAGGCCTTTGAACATCTTAAAGAGGCAATGTGCCAAGCACCGGTCTTAGCTACACCGGACTTCATGAAAACCTTCATTGTGGAATGTGATGCTTCAGGAAATGGAATTGGTGTTGTTCTAATGCAAGATGAAAGACCCATTTCTTTTGAAAGTCGTCCAATCAAGGGAAATTTTTAAGCAAAGCTATTTATGAGAAGGAAATGTTGGCAATACTCCATGCACTTAAGAAATGGCGACCCTACCTAATGGGAAGACACTTCAAGGTAAAAATGGATCATGATAGCCTTAAATACTTTTTAGAACAAAGATTATCCTCTGAAGAGCAACAAAAGTGGGTCACAAAGATGTTGGGTTATGACTTTGAAATCATCTACAAAAAAGGGAAGCAAAATGTGGTGGCAGATGCACTCTCAAGAAAGGATGAGGATGTGGAAGCATTGTTGTGCGCCATTTCTATTATCCAACCAGATTGGATAAATGAAGCAAGGGAGGAATGGAAGAATGACGAAGAAGTGTGGGAACTTATTCGAAAGTTACAAAAGGATTCTAGTATGTCTGATACATTTAGTTTGCCAAATGATTCGTTATGGTACAAAGATCGCTTATACCTCTATAAGAATTCCCAGCTAAAAAAAAAGATTCTTATGGAATTGCACAATTCTCCCTTAGGAGGGCACTCAAGATTCTTAAAAACTTACCACAGGGTTAAGAAATAATTTTTTTGGGATAGTCTTAAATCAGATATTCAAAAATTTGTGGCGGAATGTTTGGCTTGCCAACAAAATAAAGTTGAAACAATTAAGACACCGAGTCTATTACAACCTTTATCCATTCCAAGCCAACGTTGGGAGGAGGTTTCAATGGATTTTATCACAGGTTTACCCAAGTCTGAGGGAAAGAGTGTCATCATGGTGGTAGTTGATAGACTTACCAAGTATGCACACTTTTGTGCATTATCACATCCATTTAAAGCCAGTACAGTTTTTACTACATTTATGGAAACAATTCAAAAGCTACATGGAAACCCAAAGATTATTGTAAGTGACAGAGATCCCATTTTCACTGGAAATTTTTGGACATATTATTTTCTTGTCTTGGTACTTATTTAGCTCATAGCTTATCTTATCATCCTCAATCTGATGGGAAAACTGAGATAGTAAACAAATTTTTGGAAGGATATCTTCGTTGCTTTGTATCTGATAAACAGACATAATGGGTCAAATGGTTGCCTTTGGCTGAATGGTGGTATAACACTTCCTTCCATATAGCAAAAAAAATGACCCCATTTATGGGGCACTTTAGTGGGGTAGTGCAGCCACCATCCATCACATCATATTTAAGAGAAAATTCTAAGGTTCAAGCAGTGGAACATCACATCGAACATCAACAACAAGTCCTCCACTCTTAAAGGATAGCCTCGTGTTGGCACAGAATAGAATGAAACAACAGGCAGATCAACATTGCAGTGAAAGAAGTTTTGATGTAGGTGATTGGATATTCCTACGGCTACAACCATATAAGAAAATGTCTCTCAAGAAAGCTAAGAAGGATAACAAATTATCACCAAAGTATTATGGTTCGTACAAGGTGTTGCAAAAGATTGGTGCTATGGCATACAAATTGGAGCTTCCTACAGCTTCTTGATTGCACCCAGTTTTCCATGTTTCATGTTTAAATAATATTATAGGCGACAAGCTCCCAGTTCAAACAATATTGCCAGAACATGACGAGGATGGAAAAATTATATTGGAACCAGAAGCAATCATGAAACAAGAACTCAACAGCTACGAAATCAATCAATTTTGGAGTATCTTATCAAGTGGAAGAACTTATCCACTGAAGATTCCACATGGGAGGATGAGAATTTTATATAGAAGCATCTAGAACTACTCAAGTGTTGAGGACAACACTCTTTTGAAGGAGAGGGGCATGTTGGGTCCCTATAATACTACTGATTACCCCATTACAATTGTAGTTGTATCCCTTATTAATATTGTTGTGCACCTGTTGTCCCCATATTGTTATTACTGTGCCCCATAGAATCCCTCTATTGTTATATTTGTGGCTTTATATTATTATTGTTAGGTCGGTTGGGTTATATTGTGACTCCTTAGACTCCTATATATAGAAAGGAGGTTTTGTCATTTGAATCATCCAAGAATTGTTCATTTATGTAATGTAAGGAGGTTGCCCCCTTGAAGAGGTTGAATTCTAAGGCGTTGATCTATCTTTTCTATCTTTTCTTGAGCTGGTTTCATAACAGAGGGTGTTACAGAGTGGTATCAAAGCACGGTTCAACTCTCGGACTAGATGGGCAGTGTGTGTTGTTCATGCATGAATGTTAGCTGCATGTTTGTCTCTTACACTTGCATTTCATGTGCTTATTGCATTTTCTTGATGATTTATTATGCTTGTAGTATGGTTGATATGGAGAATTTGATATTGAATGTATTTGTTATGAGTTTGTGATTGGTTTCATATGGTTACATGTCGCTTACATGTTGATTTTATGTCACCTACTTACATCCTTTTATGTTAGGTTACATTCTTGAATATTTGATTACATGTATCAACCTTGTAGGTTGATTACAAGAATTGATCGTGTATGTTCAACTACATGCGTTTATGCTTATGTGTGGTTGATTAGGCATTCCTCATGGATTATGTTGGTTGCATGTGGCAATGTGTACACTGGAGTAATGGTTGTTGTCATGCATGAGGTCATAGCATGCATTTTTTATATGGCCATGACTAGACCCTAGATAGAGTGATGTTTATGTGTTGATACATTTATTTGCATATGTCTATATGCTATTATGATTATATTATATATGTATCATGCTGATTTGGTGATATTGCAAACAAGGTGTCATCCCTGATCTATACTAAGGTACGTCGATTTATTGTGATTTGGTTTATCTAACATATTATGCATTGTGGGAAGAAATATCAAATGGCTAGCAAGATGGTTGACTACAAAGACTCTCCCTATGAATCCGAAGAGCAGTATGGTGTTGGGAACTCTTCCGATTTGGTAGTTACATTGAAAATTTTGAAGGAATAGATAAGGAGTTCTAAGGTAGATTATTACCGGATCATACAGGCACAAGAGAGGCAAGCAGAGGTTAATGCTATACTTATTCATAGTTTGTCAGAATTGCAACAAAAAGGGTTGCTTCAGATAAGCCATGGACATGAGGATGGAACTAATGGGGCATATGGTAGCAGGTCTCCTGATAGACACAGGTCGGATAGATCTAACATAGTGAGAGATGGCATGTTGTTTGACATTCTAAATATGAGGGGTGATGAGTACAGGTACTATTCTAGTTTTGGTTCTCATAGACATCATGATTGTCATTGCTATCATCCTTACTGGAGGAATGATACAGGATACTTTCCGAATGAATTCAAGAAAGAAAAACCACCTACTTTTGAAGGAGATGTGAAGAAGTTGGAAGATGTAGAGGCTTAGATACTTGGGATGAAATCATTTGAGTTGCATGAGTACATAGATAACATGAAGGCCGAAATAGCTATCTTCAGCTTGAAAGGTAAAGCAAACATCTAGTGGGAATATGTTAAGTAAGATAGAGACATTAGGATAGATGACTTGAGTTGGAAGGAGTTCAAGAGACTTTTCAGGAAGAAATACTTGTCAGAGAGGTACTATGACAGTAAGGCTAAATAATTCTATGAGATAAAGATGGGACCAATGACAAATGAAGAGTACATGACCAATTTTCTGGAGTTATTGAGGTATGTACCATATCTTACTAATGATAAGGATAAATTTTAGAGATTTGTCAGTGGTTTTCCATTAGCATTTAGAGACCAGATTTAGTATGATGAGCCTTGGTCACTTGAGGAAGTCATTGGGAAATTGAAGCATTTCTATGAGCAGTCAAAATGTAAGAATGAATCTTAGCATGGATTGAAGGGAAAATAAAAAAGTAGAGGTAAATATAAGCCTAAAAGGACAAGGCCTTATCATGTGAATGAGAAAGAGAATGTGTCACCGCAAAAGAGATTTAATGTAGCTAGGCAGGGACATGAGTCGTAGCAGTAGCATAGTGGTGTTGGTACTATTTGGTTGGAGTATCAGACATGTGGTGAGGCACACCTTAGGAGAGATTGTTCGCAGCATTAGGGCGGAAGGCCTAAGATAAACAATGCATAACAGGGGAAAATTGTTGGGGATGATGGTGAGAGTATTCCACGTATCTATGCGGAAGTCAACAATAGGCAAGTAGAACACCAGGAATCTATCATTGAGATGGATAGTAAACGTTTTGATCAAGTTATTTCTATTTTGATTGATCCTAGATCTAATTATAGATATGTTAGTCCTAACTTGGTAGACAAGTGTATTTAGAGCAAGGAATAGCATGTAGAATCTTGGTTAGTGCAATTGGCTACAAGTACAAAGAAGTGAGTTCATCATTGGGTAATATCTTGCACATTTGACTTGAATGGTATGCCTACCATAGCACATCTAAATGTATTACCATTGGGATCATATAGTATGGTGTTGGGCATGGATTGGTTATATCTCCATAGAACCAAGGTAGATAGCTATGGAAAATTTATTGAGTGTATTGATGACAATGGAGAACCAAGATTCTTGCAGGGTAATAATAAAGCCACATCAGTTAGGATGGTGATAGATATGCAAGGAAAACGTAGCCATGGGAAGGGATGCAAGTTATTTGCAGTACACATTTATAGTGATAAGGGTGAGGTTGAGGATGTAGATGTGTTGAATAGGTATCCATTTTTGTAGCAGTTTCAGGATGTATTTCCTGAGGAAATTACAGAGTCGCCACCTTAGAGGGAGGTAGAATTTTTATTGAGTTAGTGTTAGGGGAAGCTCCAACATCAAAATCACCTTACAAGATGAGCACACTTGATTTGATTGACCTGAAGTTGGAGTTTAAGCGAGAAAAGGGATAAATTAGGCCAAGTGTATCACCTTGGGGCACATCAGTATTATTCGTGAAGAAGAAAGATGGTACTCTTAGATTATGCATTGACTGACTACATGTAGTTGAACAAAGTGACTATTAAGAACATGTACCTTTTGCCGAGGATTGATGACTTATTCGATCAACTAAAGGGAGTAGCAGTGTTCTTGAAGATTGACTTGAGATCTAAATACCATCAGGTACACATCAAAGAGGAGGATATTTACAAGACTGTGTTCAGTACTAGGTATTATGAGTTTGTTGTAGTTCCATTTGGATTAACTAATGCTCCATCTATATTTATGTTCTTGATGAATAGTGTGTTGCGCCCATACATGGATAAGTTTGCTATTGTGTTCATTGATGGCATACTGGTATATTCTAAAAATGAGGAAGAGAATGCCAAGAATTTAGCAGCAGTGTTGAGGTTGTTGAGGGACCATCAGTTGTATGTTAAGCTTAGCAAGTGTAGTTAATTTTACAGTGAAGTACATTACTTGGACATGTTGTCTCCAAGGAAGGCATTGAAAGTAGATCCAGAGAAGATAAGAACCATCATGGAGTAGGTAGCTTCTAAGAGTGTGGATGAGGTGAGGTATTTCATGGGTTTGGCAGGCTATTATAGGAGGTTCATCAGGAACTTCTCACAGATTTCTTATCCCATCACATCATTGCAGAGGAGAGGTAAGAAGTTTGAATGGACAAAGGGGTGTGAGGCTAGCTTTGAGCGGATTAAGAAGTTGTTGACACATGCACCAATGCTACAGATTGCAAATCCAGGAAAATATTTTGTAGTGTGCACAGATGCTTGCAAGAGAGGACTTGGTGGATTCCTTATGCATGATGGATGGGTGGTATGCTACGAGTCACAGAAACTAAATGATCACAAGCAGAACTATTTGACACATGATCTTGAGTTAGCAGCGATCATACATGCATTGAAGATGTGGAGGCACTACCTTCTTGGTAGGAGATTTGTACTGATTAGTGATCATATTGGGTTGAGGTATTTGTTTGACCAACCAAATATGAATGCTAGGAAGGTTAGATGGTTGGCCATGATCAGTAAGTTTGATTTCGAAATCAAGTACATCAAAGGTAAGAAGAATTGGGTGGAAGATGCTCTCAATAGGCAGGTATAGACACATCACTTGGCACGTATGAGCTCCTACAGGGTAGACTTATAGGATAGGATCTTGTAGGCAAGTCAGCAGTATGTCAAGTATATGGAGATTTTGCACAAGTTGCAGCAGGGTGCTAATACAGGTACAGGTGATATTACAGGTACAGGTACATGTGAAGGTACAAGTACATGTAGTGGTACAGGTACAGGTACAGGCATAGGTGCATAGGGTATGGATTATTTTCTTACAACAAATGGATTGGTTAGGTTCTGAGACAGGATATATGTGCTAGATAGCAGTGAGCTCAAGAAGCTGATATTGACGGAGTTTCATGTGAAACCTTATTTAGGCCACCGAGGTTATCAAAATACACTAACAATAGTGAAGAGATATTATTATTGGTTAAATTTGAAGAGGGATGTACCAGAGTTTGTGGTGAGGTGTTTTGATTGTCAATGAGGGAAGGTAAAGTGAAAACATCCAAGTGGACTACTACATCCAATCGTGATTCTTGAGTGCGGGAAATGGGAGGTCATTTTCATGGAATTCATTACAGGGTTGCCAAAGACAGTGAGACAACATGATTCCATCATGGTTATCATGAACAAGTTCACAAAGGTTGTACATTTCATTCTAGTGATGTCTACATTCTTAGCTAGTGATGTAGCACAGGTATTCATTATAGATATGGTCATATTGCATGGTGTTCCAAACAATATTTTGTCAAACAAGGATTTGAATTTCAGTTCCAAGTTTTGGAAGGAGTTATTTGTAGATTTAGGCATAGATTTGGTCTTCAACACAACTTATCATCTGCATAACGATGGATAGATAGAGAGGGTCAACTAGATATTGGAGGACATGTTGAGAATATATGTAATGCATCAGCAATGGAAGTGGGAAGAGTACCTTCCACTGGTTAAGTTCACGTACAAAAAAGGTTATCAGGAGTCATTGAGAATGAGTCCTTTTGACGCATTGTATGGGCAGAGTTGTAAAACTCCCATCAATTGGAGTGATTTGGTTAACAGGGTATTGATTCAATCAAATATGTTGGTAGACATGGAACAGGAAATGCAGGTTATAAAGAAGAATCTAAAGGCAACACAAGATAGGTAAAAAAATCTATGTAGGCCAAAACAAGTTCTTCAAGGCATTCTAGGTTTGGGAACAAGTGCACTTATGCATAAAACTGAAGAAGATCTCCTTATGGATTGGATCATGTGCCAAGTTGGCACCACAGTCCTGTGGACCGTTCAGTGTCATTGCGAGTATTGGGCCAGTAGCCTATTAACTTGCACTGCCTCTGACAGTGAAAGTTCATGATGTTTTCCATGTATCATTGCTTAAGAAGTATGTTAAAGATGGTGATCATGTGATTGACTGGTCTGTATTGCAGGTGGAACCAGATGGAGAATTCGAGTTAGAGCCTCAATGTATATTGCAGAAAAAGGTGCTCATGCTCCGGAACCAAGCACGTTAAAGTGTAGTGGAAGCACTTTGGGCCCAATGAAGCTACATGGGAGATGGTGGATCATATTTGGGCTACATAACCTTCCTTGTTTGCCAATTGAGGCAAAGCAGCTTCGATATGGTGGTTTGGTCTATGCTTTATGATGTTTTGGTATATGCTTTGATATGATGTTTTGATATATGCTTAGATATGATGTTTAGTATATGTTTTAATATATGTTTTGGTATATGATTTGATATATTTTTTGGTATATATGTGTGGTAA
Source organism: Pinus taeda (assembly GCA_000404065.3). NCBI lineage: Eukaryota > Viridiplantae > Streptophyta > Pinopsida > Pinales > Pinaceae > Pinus > Pinus taeda. Next base: position 58,671 of record APFE031628154.1, on the reverse strand, counting down.
TGTTGCAATATGTACACATGTATATGGATGCAAATACCGCTATGATCTATGTTATAAAACTCCACTATGTGGTATGAGTGTTATGTCATTATGATTATGTTGTCATGTTACTATGCTATCATGTGATTATGTTATCATCATGTTATGGTGTCATGTGGGTTGGAACTCAACAGGATGATCATTGTAAATACCATAATGAGTTGTGTTATAAAGCTCCACTATGAGGTATGTTGTCATGTTGTCATGATGTTTTGCTTTTGAGCAGGGCTTTCATTGTAAATACTACAATGGGTTGTGTTATAAAGCTCCATGAGTAGTATGTCTTCATTCAGCAGGTTTTTGAGGTATATGTGTGATTGAACACTGATGACGGTGTCCCCCAAGGGGGAGGGTTCTGTAACAACCCTAGTGAAAATTCCATGTAATAAGAGTTGAAAACAATAACCACGATTGATGGGACACTTATTACAAGGTTAATGTTGGGCAAGACATGCTAGGAGGTGTTCATTTGATTTTTTATGGCTAAGTAAATTGGCAAAGGCAATGGATAAGGCTTTGGAAAGGCAAAATGGAATTTTTGACACATTTATTTATAAAAATATTGGAAATTAGGAGAAAACGGAGGTGAAAGGTCACAAGTTTCATGTGATGAGGAAAATGAAGGAAAATAATGGAAAATGAAGAAAATAGAGGACTCATTCATAAAAGGGCTTCTGGGGATCAGTCGGTACCCTTTTGTCAGTTGAGTTTTTGAGCGCTCTCATTATTCTCTCTCTCTCTCTCACACACTTGGACACTTAGAGTTTTCTTTGAGCATTTTGGCATTGGAGCAAGAAAGCAAAAAGAAGACAAGAGAAAGCAATGATCAAATAGGGAAAGGCAAGATCAAGTAGCTATAACAAGCTTCATTGCATGCATCAACTTGCATGTGTATTTTACTTGCTAGATTTGGCATGCATGGGATTTCATGTGGTTCTATTCTATCATGGCATGGGTTTTGTTAGGTGTGACTTTGTTTTTAGCCTAGCCTTGCCATTTTTGGATAGTCATGGTGTGATGGGGTTCTCATGTTTTGGTTGATCTAGATTGCCGGATGGATTCAAAGTTGAGTTAGGTGGATCTCTGAAATGATAGAACAAATGGCCTAGTAACCCCTGAGCTGAACTATGGGTTGCAATAAAGCTGAATTTTTTATTGCCTCAGATGGCCTAGGAATCCTTGCCAATGAATGGCAGGATATACGGTAAAGCTAAGAGGTGGTTTGCTATTTGTTGGGCCTAGTAATCTGGGTTTGGGATATGTAGTAAAGCTTGGAGAATGGGTCCTGGTTTAGGGCCTGGTGATCCGAGTTTGGATTGCAATAAAACCTGAGAGACTAGGAGACAGGAAAATTCCTCACGGTGTAGGTGGAGAGATCCAGTGGCATCCATGCTTGTTTAGCCTAGTGATTGAGTGGAGAGCATGGTAAAGCCTTCTATGATGTGTTCATTGTGTTTTCCTAGTGATCCAGGATGGATTACGGTAAAGCATGGTTTCTATTGATGAGAGTGAGGTGGTTTAGCCTTGGTATGAAAGCAAAAACTCATGGTTTTCTCATGGTTTTCCTTCAATAACTGGGTGGATAGAACCCAAAGATAACTATCCTCACTGTTAGTGACAATAGTGGATAGCACTTAGAGATTGGTTTGACAACTGAATTATGAGAGGCTTTCCCACTATATAAAAAAAAATAATGCCAATTAAGTTTATTTTAGGTGCTTGAACTAAATAATTGAGATTCTCCTCATCCAAATCCAATTCCCTCAAATAACATAATGAGCTTTGATGTAATGGATGGAATATGTACATTCCTTATATATATTATAAGAATAAGAGAATGAACTTTTAAATTCTACAAAAGTGTTTGAAACAAAATAGTCTCACCTATATTTTTTCTATCAAAAATTGTCAATTACATTTTCTTAACTAAAATAAAATGAATAATTCAATTAGCAACTTTATTGTTTATTAAACAAAGTGAATGAAAAATAATAAAATAATTTGGAACTTTTTATTTTATTTCTTGCACATGTAACTTTATTGATAGATTTTCCACATTTTGAAAAAATGAACTTTTAATTTCTACCAAAGTATTTGAGACAAAGTAATCTAAACTATATTATTCTCAATATTTATTTTCTTTAATTAATTTATGCAAAATTTAATTTTGAAATTTTAAAAATAAAGATTATAATTATTAAAATTATTTAATTAAATTACTTTTAAAATATTAAATATTATTTAATAATATAAAATAATAATTTAATTAATAATTATAACACAAATTTTCCTTCATATTAAAACAACCACATAAATATATTTTTTTATTTTTCTTCCCTATCTAAATCTAAAACTTGTGAGTCATTTTTATTTTATTTTAATTATAGATTTCTCATATCACAGAGAATAAACATTATTCTGCATTCTTAGGCTTTTCCCATATTATGAGTAACACACTCCTTACTCAAAATATGGTATTATTAATATTAGATAAGATATTAATAAGAAAGGTTAATAAATAATTATTAAAAGTTTTTATTTATCATGATTTAATTTTAAGAGTTTTTCTAAAAAAATAAGATCTTGTTATATTATAAGTTATCGAGTGGAGAGGGTTATTGAGGTCTAGAAGCTCATTTTACAACTCAATATGAGGAGATGTGTAAGTATGTATGTCCATCCGTCTCCTTTACAATAAAATATAAAAATAAAAATACCTTTCAAAAATACAATTTAAACAATGAAAATGAAAGGGTTAGAATTTTTATATTGATGTAAAATAAAAATATATACTCTATTTAACATTCAGAAATATGATTTAAACAATAAAAAATAATATTGTATTTTACACTATAAAGAAGTTCGCACATAAAAATTTAAATAAATTTAAATCACTCTTGATTTATGTTAAATTCTTATTTAAAATGGATCTAACACAGTTAATATATTTAACTTATAAACTATTAAATACACATCCATCATTGAATATCAATCTTCCATTAATACACACAGTAATCTTTAAATCTTTAATCCATACACAACACAAAATACCACATCAAAATCATATATATATATAAAATAACTAAAATCTTATTCAAAGAGATCAAAAGATACAAATAAGTAATATTTATATATCTATATAAGGAAGGAAATACCACACAATCCACAACCACAGAAGATACCTGGATTCAATCACAAGTATTCCTCAGAACTGCCCATATGTTCAAGGACAGCATATAAACTTCAAATACCAGCACACATTTATTTCGCAGATTATTATAAGTATCTGTATTGGATGTGAAGCTCACACACTTCTTTTCTCGCAACACAAAACAGTAGGAACAGCGGCCATATATAAAATATTAGAGAGCGGCGTAAGCTTACTAAGAGCGCTTTGAAGTGGTTGGAGGCTGATGAGGTGGAGGAGTCTGAGTGGATGCAGATCTCGACGGAGGCGTCGCTGGCAACGCTGCAGTTGGAGGAGGTGGAGGTGGAGAAGCCGACGTGGGATCGGCTGGATCCCCGACAGAATCCGGGGCATTGAAGGAGGCGGGCAATGCCTGTGAAGCCTGCCGACGGTGGTGCTGGCGGCGCTGATCAGACATTGTGTAACGAGTGATATAAAGATTTTCTATTCCCAATGCTACTAACAGGTCGAGCGTTCGATTCCTGATACCGCCTTTGAACACAACTCAAGAACCGATGGATATTCAGACGAAAAATAATGAAGGGTTAGGGTCGTGTATATAGGCAGCTGTGATGAGTTAAAAAGTATGTGGGATCAAGCAAAAAAGCTTGCAGAATTTGTTTTTTCTTCACTGCTAGTGGTACTCGTATTCTTTTTATGGATCGGTGGGCTCCTCATTTCACAGAAACCTTAGCTCCTTGGATGAAGGGAATCGTACCACGCGTGAAAGATGACGAAATGGTTTCCCTGAGGTTGGCCTGCCGTGGCCAAAGGGATTTTTTCATAATTTTGAGAGTTCGAGGGTTTGATATATTTTTGATATTTTTGTGAAACTTTATTTAAAAAAGTTATCAACCATTTAATCATTACTTAAAATTGTACCAATCAGTATTCTAGATTACTTTTTCTTGTATATGATTTATCTCATATACTGAGATTCATTTTACAATTTGAAATATTATGAGCTGAGATTCATTCTACAATTTGAAATATTATGAGCTATTATGTTATATATATCTCTAAATAATTGGTTTTATAATAATTTTAGAGATTACAATTTACTTATGGTGAGAGTGTTCATGCACCACTACAACTCTCTATTACATGTTGGTCTTTTCATCAACCCTCAACACAACTCCATTTTCATCTACGTTCTCGTTGCTTATTTGACATCTCTCTAGGTATATCTCTCGTTGCTTATTTGAGCTCTCTACCTTGAATCTCAATCTATACCTTGACCTCACCTTTGACCTCTCTGCCTTGAATCTCAATCTATGCCTTGACCTCACCTTCCAACACCATTAGCAATTACTAGATCTACATGATCTCTCATAGAAAACTCTAACAGATTATCTTAAAGAGATCCATCCAATAGCCACTAAACCACTTTTTTTAAGTGTCTAACTCTAAAAAACAATATGCCACTAAGCTCTAATCTTGGGATTGATGATGTATTTGGGTAGCAATGCTCACTACCCTTGTTCTTGCTTTCCACTAGCATGTCCTCATATCCATAGAGGATCTCTCATAGAAAACTCTAAAAAATGATCTTAAAGAGATCCATCTAATAGCCACTAAACCACTTTTTTCAAGTGTCTAACTCTAAGAAACAATATGTCATTAAGCTCTCATCTTGGAATTGATGATGTATTTGGGTAGCAATGTTCACTACCCTTGTTCTTGCTTTCCACTAGCATGTCCTCATATCCATTTGATTAAACTTCAATGTGTCCTCGTAACCATCTTGTTGTTTTCATTTCTCTTGCTTTCTAACTTCAACATGTCCTCTTATTGTTTTTATTTCTTTTTCTTTCTAGCTTCAACATGTCCTCTTACTGTTTTCATTTCTCTTTCTTTCTAGCTTCAACATGTCCTCATATCCATTTGATTCAACTTCAAGGTGTCTTCATATCCATGTGATTCACTTTTGTAGTAACAATTCCAGTGACCCTATTAATATTGAATGTTCATATTTAGTCAAATCTTATGACCTTTCCCACTGCTATAAACTTTCACCACTCCTATGTAGCAATTAGTAAAAAGGAGAGAGAAATAAATACATGACAAACACATAACAATAATAATACATAGTCACCAAATTTTAAGGTGGAAAACCAATTGTAAATAATAGATATATTGAGCCAATTATAAATAATAGATATGCTATTTTTGGCCCAAAGATGATTCACATGAATGGATTCATCTTGCCTTTAAATAAACTACATGAGATTAGAAGACCATAGGGAAAGCCATGGGTCTTCAAAACCTTGAGACCTAAAATTTCTAATGATAAGTTGACATGGATTCATGGTGCCTTTAAATAGACTACATAACATTAGAAAATTATGAGGAAAACCATTGGTATTCAAAACCTAGAGACTAAAAACCTTCCATTATAAATTGACTCTAAGTTTACCCAAACTACTCAAACTTTAACTCAGTCAAATATATAGAGACTACCCTAACTCATCTGCTTTCTGCTGATTTAATCTTTATTTGAAAAATGAAATATTTTTCTAATGAAAAAAGTACCCTAAAATCTCAATCAATCAACTTTTGAGAATTCAAAAGAAATCTCATGGAAAAAAATGATTTAACTTATTATGATTTTGATAATTTAAAAAAAATAAAAATTAGTTTATGTAAATGTCAGCTTTTCGGATTAATTAGCAATGTAATACATCATAGATGAAATTAGATAAAAACTAATTTATGGTTAACCTCTTAAATATTGATCACCCGCCCAAGTTCATCAGAGATTGAATCCGCGCGCAGTGATGAATGGGAATAATAAACCTATTACCTGTTAAATATTGGTCGCCGGCCCAAGTTCATAAGGGATTGATTCCCTGCGTACACCCCGCGCAGTGATGAATGGGAATACGGGTCCTGTCACACTGGAGAGCGTGATGGCTTTGGCGTCTTGCAAGTCGTGTGCGAGGTAGCAGACAAGCTGCTGGGACGTTTCGGAATTTGTTCCATCACGTGCTCTGTATTTCGCTGATCAGTGGTTCTGTACATTACAAAAATTAAAATATCAAAGTGCGGAATCTAGATATGAATTTTTAGCTCGGCTGTGGTTGAATGGCATGTCCCTCGCTCGCTGTTGCGCTCCACTCTCGACGGCATCTTTATCTTTCTTTTATGTTTTTCGAATGTGCCATGCAACTTGATTTGGGCAATTTGGCAACTTTCTTTGCGAATACCCGTCTCCCACTAGCAGAAAATGATCTGCATAGCCATCTCCCACTAGCAGAAAATGATCTGCATAGCCATCTCCCACTAGCAGAAAACGATGGGAATAGCACAAACTCTAGTTAATATGAAATGGACCTTGTTCATCATCTAGGTTGCCAACTTTCTTTGCAGGCCGTCTCTCAGTAGCATAGCATAGAACGATGAGAATATCAATCCTAGGTGACATAGAAATGGAAACATTCATGAGAATAATCAATGTAATTGAACCTAGAAACCATAGTTGAGATAGAAATGCAAACATTTATGAGAATAATCAATGTAATTGAACTTCAAAACCATAGAGAAAGTTTATGAAAATAATTCATGGAATTGAACCTTGAAACCATAGAGAAAGTTTATGAGATTAATTCATGGAAAGTGAAGGTATCATGGGAAGTTTATGAGATTAATCCGTGGAATTGAATCATGGGCAAGATCTTATTGAACATAGTGACACTAAAATTTGGAAAAGAGTGATCGGAAGTCTATAAGATTAATCCTTGGAATTGAAACTTGGATAAGGTTTTAATGAACTTAGTGAGACTTAAATTTAGAAAAGAGGGAAAGTAGTGAAACTCTTTGTTTAGTAGCATGTATCTCTTGTTTTTATAAATTGCCACATATAAATGTTATTACTAAAATATAATAAATCATATGTATCTCTAACTTTTAATATATTGTCCTCTATAAATGCTTACTAAAATATAATAAACCATTTAAATTTCGAGAGCCATATATTCAATCCTTATTTTGAAGTATTTCGGGTTACTTGAGTGATTAATATAAGTCACGGTTTAAATAAATAGAACATGAAGGTGAGTTTCAAGGTTGTATTGGTATATTTAATTTACTTATTATTTCATGAAATATGTTAATTTTATTAAATAGGCATATATTGAATAGTCATGAGATAACAAATTTTTATATAATTTGTCATTTTTTTTATATATTAAAAAAAAGAATTATGATGTCTAGACTTAGTGTGGTAAGGAGTGATGTTATTGTTCTTTTTTAATTATGGTTATTTGTAATTTTTAGTAGGCATCTTTATCTACATAGTTGTGATAGCTGTCTTTTGTTAATGTTGAGACTCTTCCATTGTGATATATCTCATATATTTTCTTGTGTTTGATATACAATAGATCTAATATCTCAATTCCATTCTCTTGTAGACAGATTTCAGGTATCAAAGTTTTCTTTGCAAATCCATTGTCATAATTTTTCTAAGAGAAATTGTGGAAGGAAGGATTTGGTGTTACACATCATATGGCAATGGTTGCAGAGATTTGATAGATATCATCTCCTATGCCTTGTAGATAAATCCATAACATGGATTCATCTTCTTTGTGTGATGGTTCATGACTTATATTGGTTTGTGTCCCTACTTGTCGATTCAAACACTTGCCACATTATTGGGTACAGAATTATTGTTCTTTAGTGTTACCATTTGGATATTTTCCTTAGAATATTACTTGTTTGGGTATGGGAACTCACACAAAGATGATGTTCGAAAAAGTGGCAATGGGATGAGCACAAAAGCATTCATGTTGTTACATGCTCATGTTCATAAGAACACATATATGTTCCTTAATTTTTGGCCTTGGAAAAATTCCCTAAACCAACACCAAGGATGCCAAATTAATGCCAAATAGAGGTTCCTAAGAACATGCACATGTTCGTAGGAACAAGATGTTGTATGCATTCTTAAGAATGAGAACGCACTATAGGAACATGCACTCATTCCTATTCGACAGGTTCATAACATCATTGTCAGAAGACACACCAAACCTGTAAGGTCCCACTTTACCAACCATCAATAATATAGAGAAGTAGAGGTCACATTAATCACTAATACTCAGTTTTTTATTTTTTATTTTTTTTGTAACATTACTAACTTAGTTACCATGTAATCATGTTCCTTCATCTATTTCAGTATAAGAATATCACATAAGAAGTTGGGGATAACTTTCCCTTAAAACCGATTCCAAAACACATTTCTCCTCAAGTTTAAAAGAAGCATGTGCTCTTTTCATACTTAAATGTGAGCTCTAAGTAAGACTGGAAAGAAATTCCACCATAATGCCATGTGCGAGCATTAGGTTAGTTCAACCTATTTGATCTCCTATATTATGCTAAATAATTTCTACTTAATGACTCTTGACATCATAACCACAAAAGTGTGCCACAAGAACCTAAAATATTATGCTTCTATCACAAAAAACACATATAAGGGTATGAATATTAACATACTTGTAACAAGATAACTAAAGGAGTATGCCTCTCTCCGTCAGTAAATCTAATAAATATGATATGTTTATTGATTCATCAATTAAAAATTCTCAATAACATTGCTTCAATCATGAGAGTCGTATAATGAAAGTTGCAGCAAGAACAACCACAGTTATAAATTCAAAAGCATATTATTCTTCAAAAAATGCCAAATAAAACAGTGGACTTGCCAAAATTGGGCACACTAATTGTTTGCTACATCCATTAAAACATAAAATTGCACCCATGAATATATGCAGGTCAGATGGAGCTTATTATGCTCACTTACACAAAATCCTACACAATTAGTCACTGTAAAATTGTTTCCAACAACAACCTTTTTTTAAATGAAAGCTTTAGATAATAAAATTAACAACTATCCTATTCTCTATTCACACTTCAACGACTTATTAAATCGATTTTCACATTCATACAAAAACTTGCAAACATAGGAAGCTACATCCATTAAATACTCTATTCATAATTTTCTAGTACATAAAAGTTATAGTAAATAGGACATTTACCCTAACAATTTATATGCACAAAAGCTACATCCATTGAGGCCTTTTGACAAAAACTTTGCAAGAATGCATTCTAGTCTTTTGAAAAACACTTTGCAAGCATGCAATCTACAACCATCGAGGTATTTTGTCATACATTTGGAAGCCACAATTGCCTAAGGAAATTTGACATGACTCTAAGATTCTTACTCAACCTATTTAGTTCATAAAATTTACAAATTAATTCTTCAAATGAAAAAATACTGAAACAATGACTAAATCATTTTATTCTTTCACCCAAAACTTGACAACAAACACACACAGTTGGCAACATCAATCTGCAAAATCATTTAGATTTACAATCTAAGTTCTAAAAAGTGTTTTCTTGGAATTAAGTCAGAGGTTACAGGGTCATATGGTATGGATACCCATGCTGTTAAGATGAATCACAACAAAAATGAAATTAGGGGTGCAATTTCTTAAAACCAAAAATAAAAATAAAAATCCTACTACCTCATTTATCACTTTGGTCAAACACTTATTGTAAAAACTTCAACTAAAGTTGTACACTAAGAAATAAAACCTAAATTTATGCTCATATGATTTTCTTATCAACTCATGACAACCTGCTATGGACAAAAATTCATTATAAACTAAACTTAAAAACTTTAGGAACACATTCTTGTTTTAATCCCCCTACATGTACATTCTCAACTACAGTTGCCATTCATTATTGGTCAGTTGAGAATTAATTCTATAAATATCTCATACACATTCACAAGTAGGAAGTTCCAATAAATTGAAAGTTTTAGAAGAATTTAAATGAATAATAACTTAAATTTAAAGAATGCTTATGAACATACCTGGTTGTGCATTTATACAACTCCAAAAACATGGTAATATGCTCCAGCTCCAATGAGAGTATGCATATCCTTACCAACTCATTGTGAACCATCCGGTTTTCCACCCAACCATATCCAGGGAGATCTTATCCCCATTGAACCCCCGAGCTGTAAGAGCTCCCAAGCAGTACCAAAATATAGCAGTAGAGAGATATACAAGGAAAACTGAGGAAGATAAGTTTCACTTCCTCTCAATACCACTCATGGACAACTCCGCCAGGTAGAACTACTTAGTAATTTAGTTTAGGAATTTCATATTCATTTCAACAACATTTGGCTACTCTCCAAGAATCTCCCTCTCACAATCCTCTTCAAGTCTCTCCAACTTTTGGCATTACAATGCACCTACCCCCTAAGTGAGAATACATGAGACACATATATAGGAGGAGAAAAAATTCTTGTCATAAGGAGGAGTAATATGGATGCCTTGTGTTCCATTAGAGGAGTGCAACTCATTCCATTAAAGAGAGGTATGCATCCCTTAGTTAAGGAGAGTGTAACTTATGCATTAAAGAGAGCATAAGAGGAGTCTTTTATGACATGTATTTAATGAGTGTAAGAGGAATATGCCATTATTTCATGAGTGCATAAAAGAGAGTGTAATGTATTATTAAAAGAGAGGGAGATTTACATAGATCTATGAGAGTTGTCAAGGAGAGAGGTATGAAGTGATTGATGAGATGAAGGTGACTTGTAATTCCTTTTTAATAATAATATCATAGTATCATAAAACACATCAATAATAATAATAATGACATTGAGGATTAAGTCGAGATTGAACTATTAGGATTGATTAATGATAAGTTAAGTCATTTTCCTTCACCTATACTTGATTACCCATTGATCGAAGGTGATTTATTATTTTTGGAAAGTCATACTTGAGATGCTAGACATACTTTCTATTTTTAAAAAGTCACTCTAGAATTGTGAGAAATGAGATTTTATTAAGGAAATTCATCCTTGAGCTACCCATGAGTGGTATTTTTCTTCTGGAGAATGGGGATTTTGCATCCCTATTGCATACATCTTTGTGCCTTAGTAGATTGAGGACTTCGTGCTCTACTTTACTCCAAGGATCCAAGATTCCACACCTTGATATTTTAAATATTTATGATTCTACGTCCCAATCCTTTTATTATAGATCCAAGATTCCACGCCTTTATCTTTCATGTATTTAGGACTCCACACCCTAATCCTTTTATTATAGATCGAAGAATCCACATCTTTATCTTTCTTGAATTTAGGACTTCACGCCCTAATTTCTATGGCTTCTCATCTACTCTACTTTGAAACTTCATGCTTCACCTTAAGGTATTGATTGTGAGCTCATACCCATATGATGGTTCATCGGTAAGGCCTTGTTCTAAGACCTGCAAACATTACAATCTCACAGATCAAAGGAATCAAATGAATTTCGTAATTAACTTATTCATATTTTACCAAAGATTGTGCATGACTTCCACAATCATTTTGGTTCTATAGAAATGACTTCAGTAGCCATTTATAATTTTAACATCCTTGTTTGCAAATAACCACGTCCCCTGTCACATCCTGCTCAATACAAGATTAAGCATACATAATCATAAAAATCATGTATCATGACTTTAGAAATCATTTATAATTTGAGCATCCTTGTTTGCAAATAACCATGTCCTTTTCCACATCTTTCTCAATACAAGATTAAGCATATATGATTATACAAATCATGTATCATGACTTCCATAGTCATTTATAATTTGAGCATCCTTGTTTACAAATAACGAAGTCCCCTGCCATATCTTGCTTAGTAAAAGATTATACATATATAATCATACAAATCATATATCATCCATAAATCATAATTAACCATATGTTCAACATAACCATGATCATCCATGGATCTATGTGTCTCAATCATGGATCAACATCCATGTCATACACCTATGTCAAAAGTGAATAATAATGAATATTATGGGAATCCAAGGAATGGTATGTAATATAAAAGTGGGTCAATGAGGACTTTATGGAACCTTAGCTTGTTAATATATATAATAATATATATAATATATATATATATATAATATATATATATATATATATTCTTTTGAACCTGAAATTGATTCCTGAAGAGTAAACATTTAGTAAAAATTGTATGTATATCTTAAAGATTTTTATTACAAGGGTGCCTTATGGAATGAAAAAGGAAAACTTGGATTGACAAGACATAAATCAAGTGGGATGTAAGAGTGGGTTATATATGTGACATGTTTTTTTGCATAGTTTCAATGGATATAGATATTGTATGTGGATGATTTGATGCTTCTTGTATGAAAATTTTATTGTGAGATGGGATGGACCATCATGGTTGGTTATACAACTAATGTAGGAGTTGTTTGTGAGTTGGAAACCTCAATTTTTCTATAGAAACCTAAGAGAATGAAACAGGAAATATTATTGAATTCTTAATGCATTATATAAGGAAAAGACAATCATTTGTAATGTGAGACATTGTCAAATAATAGTATCTAGATATAATATGCTTGATTAGATGATTACTTTGATATTGTATGTATTGTAGTGTATGTTAAAATCTATTTAGTATGGCATAACTATATATGGTATTTGATTAATAATGTTATTTTTGTCATCATGGACAACCTGATTCATATCTATCTATATATATATATATATATATATATATATTATATATATATATATATATATATATATAATATATATATATATATATATATATATATATCCAACTACTATTATAAAACTTCGGACCAAGTTTAATCCAATAGTGGGAGCATGTAGTGTCCCACCTTGGCAAGGTTAGTTTTGTGACACTTAGAGAGGGTGATTTTGATGTAATGATATAAGATTAACCACAATCGATAAATATAAACATGGAAATTGATGGAGGGTTAGGTCTCCTAGAACCCTTATAAAAGATTTACAAAACACTAGAGATATCTCATGAGTATCGAAGGCCACTTCCTTAGACACTGTTGTATCTTCCATTACAAATGCCCAAGGTTAATTAACTAACAATTTAGATTAGAGGGATAAATGTATGAATACTATAAGATGGAGTAAGATAAAAACAAATTTTTAGTTGAAGACATTGTTTATTGATCCAAGATTTGTATGGACCAATGCACCTTCCAATCATTTTTATGCAACTGGATGGAAAAGTGGTTTATGGGTTTTGACAAACCTCCTTGCAATAACAGGGAGGTGTCTTTATATTTATTTATAAATTATGGATAGATTTTAATTTAGTTCACTATGTCAACTACTTTGACATCAGTGAATTCCAAGGTATGGATCATAGGTCCATGAAAGATGGAGAAAATACTAGGAATGATCCATTTCTAGGTTCCCATCCTCCTAGGCAGAGGCCTAACCCCTGTGCCAAACATACTCTTATTACATAAAACATCAACTAGATCCAAATATCCATATCCATATTGACCCATAGCATGGTGTAGTATATCACTTTTATAGTGTTATCCCTCCAGAAGCAACCTATAGGTCATGTTGGCATTAGGGGAGGGGCTAAGCCTCCAGGGCTTGTTGTAGAGTCTAACTAGAAGACGTTGTATAGTTAAACTACACATTCATGTGACACTCAGATATGCTCGATTTGTATGAAAACTTGTTGTGGGTTACTAGAGGACACTAGGCATGAAATTTTCATGGAGGAGTTTAGTATCTTGACCATATTTATGTTCTTGAATCTTTGTTGATTATATATATTATATTGTGTTTATATTTTCCATGCTTCAATAGTAGACCCTCAATATTGGTAGATGCATCAATATCAATTTTCACAATTGTTGCAGTTGTAATAGAATCCTGCTGGTTTGGTGTACTTCACACAAAAGTGTGGTGAAGTGAGCACTAGCATATATTCATACGTAATCACTTTGACATTTTTTTTTTTTAATATAAGGGAAGATTCAACGTTGAACACCAACTCTTCCAAAAGTATATTGTTTGATCTACGACAATAATCAACAATTTCTCTAAAATACTTTTTTCTAGCGTATTCAACATGACTTTTCATAAATTCACCATAGTGTTCTGCTTGTTTTTTGGAAATGTCACTACTCTAATACTATTTTATTACATGTGTAAGATAATAGTTGTGTATAAATAACTTGTTTAGGAGAAACCACATATAATGTTGTTATATTTCTAGTTGCAATTTTATATAGTGATGAAGCATGTCCACGTAATATGGATAAATCACCATCTTCCTAGATATCACATGTTAATTTAGATCTTGTTTAATGTAAAATTTGTTATCATATGTTGGTTGAATTTCGCATTTTTTTTTTGATAAAAATATTATAAATGTGTATTTAGGTTGGATTATTTATTTATAGGTCACCAATATCACCATGAAACCATTCACCTCTAACCATATTCCCCCCATAATTTTTCATAGGATATGAGGAAGGTTTGGTCCTTGGCCACCTTGCCCTAGATCTTTGGATATCTCTTTCCACCCCTAGGGAATTTCAATACCTCACTGATTTATATTTGATATTTTTTATCATCCATGTTGATGATTTTAGAGTGGAAAAATTTGGGGAATCAACTTATAGGACGATTTTTACCAGATGGATCCAATTTGGCAAATTGGGGTTTGAAATATTCCAGGAGTAGTTTGAGGTATCAAACAACATTTTTTGGGGTAAAACATGTCCACTTAAGCACACACCTTTTTTTGTTATTCTAAACATAGAGACATTTCCAATAATGCAAGAATCAACTCGATTAGAGTCGATATACAAAAATTTATACCACTTGGAAGTTGACCTAAGTTCTTCTTTTAACCACCATAATTTAAGAGGATTCCATGTCAAGCCCCATTATTCATGGAAAAGGAGTTATACACATTATCATGATGAATAAGACACTAGAAGAGACAATATTGTAACTCTAGCTAAGAGTTGAAGGAGTCAACCTAACCACCAGTAGGCTATGAGGTTGTGTTATAACTAGGCCACTAGGAGGAAAATGGGTCTCATTCTATTTGAGAGAATTTGTTCCATAGATGAACTAGAGTAGATAGAGAGACATCGGAAATAGAGAGGATATGTGCTTTCTAATAGCCCACTGACCACAAGCCTCACTTCTTTGTACTTACATCAATTTTCCATTCAGAGAAAGAGAGAAAACCAACCTCACCTTTCAGCTGAGTTTTCTCTCAAAAGGGTTTCTAAGGGTATATATTGTGTTGTTATGGTTATGAGTGGCTATATTTTTTTATGTTCTCCATTTTTCACATTTTACATATTTCATGATTGAAATTGTAACTTCATAAATCTAGAAGTTTGAGGAAAAATAATTTGCACCATATAGATTTCATATTTTAAGAATAATTTTATAAGATCTATTTTGATGAACTATCTAGTAAAATATCCACGAAATTTTATAGATCATATTGGTATCAGATAAGTCTCTTAAGGTATATTGTGGGGAGTAGTATGATATCTAGATTAGCTAAGTTAAAAGTCACAAAACACCATTCATGGATGACGAATCTATGAATAACCCTCATGATCTCATAGAGGGGAGGTTTGTGCGACTAAAAACACAAGCTATAGATATAAACTGCAATGTGAGGCTACTCATAGAAGTATTGACCAATAAGATTAGGATATTCAGAGAAGATGGGATTCTAATGCAGAGGTATTTTCATAAGAGAGATTAGAAGATTTAGAAGAAATAGAGGAGCCAGAGAAAGAACCTTAAAAGGATTAACACATTTCCATCCTCGTTAACCATTCACAGTCCCTATTCAAAATGGAAGTGAAGGCCCACATCAAGTTGTATCAAGGTGATATTTACGTTTTGAAGTTAAATCATTGGCTGTAAAAATTAGAATTTTATTTTAATGTTCATCATATATAGAAATAACAAAATATTTCATTTGTTCGACTAAAATTAGAGGGCCATGCCCTAACCTAGCAGGAAAGCCACACATAGACCTTAAGGTTGGAGGGAGATACTATGATGATTAAGTGAGAGGATTTTAAAACCATTATTGTTACAGTTTTACCCTATTAGTTATGTAACTGAATATTGGATCCAATGCCATTACTTTAGGTAAAAGCAAGGGTAGAGTTTATAGGAGTACACCAACGAATTTAAAAATATGGCCATAATGTAGGGTATCTTCCCAAAGAAACTAGACATACCCGTCAGGTATCTAGGAGGTATACACAACCCTTCATAGAAGAAACTAATGTTATTCAAACCTTGATCAATGGATGAGGCTTATGTACATGCATAATACCTAGAGAACCTAATCTAGAAGATCTCAATCAAGTGGATACAAGAAAAAGGAGCATCAAGAAGCTTCTAAGGAGGGGAAGAAGAAGTGGAAATGGGAAAAAGATAAAAAGATGGGTCTACAACACAACAATGGAAAGATCCTAGCAACCAATTCAACCATTATAATGTTAATGGCCATATAGAGGAGAAGTGCTAGAAGTTGCATCCAAAACTTAACCCAATGAACAAAAAGGAATATGCAAAAAAGAAGAACCTCATGGCCATTGATTAAAGAAGCTCGGTTGAAAGAAGCTTGGAAATGGATGAGAAGATAATTTCTACATCAACTTAGAAGGAGGTGAATGTAAATTCCCTTCAACAAAAAGAAGAGAATTAAAATACAATGAACTTCCATATAAGGATACAAATCAAGAATACAAAGATTAATGTTATGTTCAACTTAGGATCATAATTGAATTTCATTTTATAACACCCCTTCTTGTTCCACCTCATGTAAATGTCACTATGTCAGCTTGTTTATGTAATTCAAGTAAAAATGAAATTGATAATTGAGTTAATGGAGAGGACATGGATTCAGATATCTGAGGAAGAGAGGTTGCTTGTGATATGTTAAACCCAAACCACAATCACCACATTTAATTATATTACTTATCTCCCAAATGAATTGAATGGTCTTCACAAATAGTAAGTAAATTCTTGATATGGGATACCTAAGTGGAGGATAGTTACCATGTTGTTCTCTCTCTCATGAAATGCAATGGAGAGACGACAACTATCCATGTTGGAGGAATTCAATAAGAAAAAATAAGAAAAAGAGAATTCACGGAATGAAAGGGAAGGATAGGAAGGGGGATACCAAGAGAAGAGAACAACAGAAGAAGTGCATAGGGGAGGAAGCACACGAGTAGTTGCATAGGTCATAGAGATATCCTTAAGCCAATTTTCGTTTTGGAAAAATGTTCCATGTGCATGTGTTGAGGCTTGAGTTGGGTTTTTGTCTTTATCGGCCAATGGGAGGCTCAGTAGTTATTTAAATCACTTAGTTCTTGTTGATGGGGCTTAAAAACCACTTGGGTAGTTTTAGGAAGGTTGATAAACCACTACACAGGTGAGTTGAGCCACTGTGGTGCTTGTTAAAAATATTTGATAAACCATAAATTTCTTTCTAAGGAAGTTGATAAACCACTTAGTACTTCCTAAGTAAGTTAATAAACCACTTCGTCAGTGGGATACCGACTCCTATAGTGTTTGCCTTGAAAATCCATCTGGGAAACCACCTATATAGTGTATTAATTCTCTTAGAATTGAGAATTACTCTAGTTGAGCCTTGGGTGAATCACTGTGATTGGCCTTAGAGAGTCAAAGAGTCACTATGGTGCTTACTATAGGAGAGCAGTTGATAAACCGCCTGGACAATGAACTCTATTTCTTGTTTGTTTGACTAAATCTTCGTATGAAATTCCCTTGAGAAAATAACTCCTCACACTTTGAATCCAACTCGATGGTGGTTAGCTGCAAGAAACATTGGTGTAGCTAGCCTGCGGTTGGGTGGATAATTGAAGTCCCTCCTTTAGTTGCCAACTATTTCAAGTTAAGCAAATAAGTATAATTTCATGTATCCATTTGAACTATGATGATGAAAATTTTAGATATGTGATATGTAAATGTATGGATCATATTTATTTTTGGAAGGTTGCTAATATTATTGTATGTTCATGGTGAATGATTTTATTTATATGCCTTAATGTTCATGTTTAACCTCTACAAGTATGTGACTTTTATTATCTTCATGAACTATAGATTTATTTACATGAATATGACTGGATTCCTGACTCCCCCTTAGTAAACTTGCTATTGCAAGTGTTTTAAATTATTTGATATGGTTATGAATCTTATGGATTACTACCTTGTTTGAGACTATAAACTAATTTACATGATAAGGAGATAATCCATAAACTTTATGTTGAATAAATGTTTAATTAAAATATGTTAGTCATTTATTTTAAGAGTAATGTGGGAATGGTATGGATATGCACACGTGTACATTGTGTGATATTTTGAACTTCATATAGCAAGCATGTTCTCTAGTTTTCCTTGAGAAATTTGGCCTTTGGAGCCATTTCTCCCTTTTCTTATCATTTGGTGTATGTTAGGTATATAGATGACATTAAATCCTTTATATTCATGGCATAAATACCTTTGAAGGTATGTTTTCAAAGCCTTGATCTTATCCCTGGAATTTGGTGTTCTAGGTAGAAGTTTTGCCTTAGGGAATTCTGATAAAATTCCTTGAATTATCCTTCTTTCAAGTCTGGGTTGAAATCTTGACCTTGTATCAGAGACCAAATGGTCTCTTGGTAGAGTAGTATTCGAGGTGAATACCTTTTCCCAGTTATTTATAATGGTTGTATCAAGTATTCCAGGGCATTTGGCTAAACAAGGCTTGCACAATTTCAGAACAAGATAGATATAAATTAGGTCAGACATTTTTTTGAAGAATTATAATTAGTATTGGAGATCCAAGGTGGGCCCCTCTTGGCAACAGCATATGTGTGGGACCGCATTTATCTAATGGAAGACATTTTATCTAGAATTTGGAGCATTCCAAGGTGTTGGAGTTTAGCAGTTTTGAAAGGTCCCAGATAGGACTAAGGTTGGATATTTCCTTAGAATCACATGTGATTCAGGGATGGCACATGGTGCACACTATTGTGGAGCCCCAAATGTCTAGAGAGCCATATTTTCCATGACATAACTTAACATATATAGGGTTTCAAGGGAACAGAGGTATGTGAACAGGGTATAATGTTGGGTGACCCAGATTTATTTGGACCCTATTGGACCCTATTGGATCCGCTAGTTTGGGTCTAGGTGGAAAGTGCACAGAGGCTAGTATTGGCCACGTGGGTTCCATGTTGGGACCATGAGTGATGTGGGATTGTCTGGAGTGACATGACAGAGCCACGTGAGACACATGTGGATGCCACGTGGAGTACCTTGTTGATGTGGCACAATTTAATTGTTTAAACTTTAAAAGGGGATAAATTTCAATCTCGGAGTCAGTTTAAGATCAAATTTATATCACTAGAAAGCTCCCAATGAGTTGACACAATGGTGGTATCGTTTTTGAGTTTCAATGAAGATAGAAAATTAGACTTTTGTAACACCATATTCATAATATATCTTGGAGGTTGGGTTAGTATGGTAAGTAACACCTCCCATAGCCCAAGATGGTGCAAGGGGGTGGGAGGGAGTGTTACAATGTGGTATCAGATCCTAGGTTCAACAATTAGACTTAATTGGCCATAAATAAGAGAATTTATAATCTCTATTAAGAGTTGTGGAGTGTTATTTAATTTGACAAGTTTATATTGGTATTTGTAGATGATATCTTGGTCTACTCAAAAACTAGAGAAGAGCATGAAGATCATTCGAAACTATTAGAGAATCTAGGGCAAATTAGTGTAAAGTGATTCTCCATTACTTGATAACAATTTGTGATGTATTTTTACAATTTATCTTCTTCTTATTCTTATTTGTGTGTGTGTTTCATCAAACTACTACCAAAACAAAATAACAAGAACACAAAGTTTGGCTCTCTACCAGGGACAAACCCTCTCCACTCTTGAGAGGGAAACCCTTTGTAAGATTTCTCTTATTGAAGCTTCTTATTTGAACAACTATCAAGCCCTAGATCCTTGACTATAGGATCCTCTAAGCACAAGTCAAATCCTTCCTCTCTATACACTATAGATTCCATCACATGGACCTCTGTCATCTGGCACTTCTGCTCCTTATTACTTTGTCCTTTTTTATTGCTTGTCTAGGTTAGGAAACCCTCGAATATTAGGGCTTCTCTACTTCACTATAAGGAGGACCCTCTTCACTTTTCTTGGATACCTTGTAGAACGTGTGATAAATTCAACTAAGGTCTCTCAATATGCTACCTTTATCTATTGTCAAGTCTGAAATAGTCTACTTCTGAAATCTTTGCACATGAGGACAGAAACCCTAGAAGATTCCTCATTTCTTCGCTTTCATTTCCTTTCTTGTTTGCTAGATGGGGAGGCCTTTTAGGCCTAATTACTAACCAAAACCATGAGAAATATGATATTGCATTTTCACTACTAATCTATATGTAGAATTTCCTTATTCCTTCACATGTGTGACTGTTTTCTACCCTAGAAAGCAGTCCTGCAACTTCATTGTCCTTCCTCCTTTCTTTGTTGTCCTTGTAACCCTTTTCCTGCCTTGTCTTTGTCCCTTTTTAGTCTTCTACTGTATGCATATTTCAGAGTGAGATTGTATGTCATATTTTGGAGTGGATAACCTTTATAAATAGAGGATTTTCCCTCCAATTAAGCCGACTTGACTGGCTCCCTTTAGATCGACTTATAGTTTGCTTTATAATTCAGCTTCTACCCATTGTATTGGTACTTTGAGACAATATTGATGCAAGGAGAGGATTTGACCATGCTTGGAGATGTTCCCTTGACCTTGTATGATGTTATACATGATGTAATATGCCCTCAAAGGGTCTTATCATAATTACATTTTGACTTTGACTCTCTAAAATCACTTCAAAATGTGATTGAACTATTTCAATGAGCAAGAAACTCATTGACAAATAATACAAAAATAATTTCTCTTTTTTTGAATAAGTACAAATATCAAAATTTCATTTATGAAGACCTATACTAGTTACATTTCCTTTAACACTCCCTATTAATTAGGGAGGTATTAATACAACATTACAAGGTGTTTGGCAATTTTCAATCTTGAATAATTGACATAAGAGAAACTGGATTTGCAATCCATCTATTATAGGATCATATTCATCATCATTGTCATAGTGAAAGGCCTTAACTAACAACTCCACCTATTAACTAGACCATGAGCTACAATGCTGGTGAGACCAATGATTTATAGGCACCTTCATCATTTTCTATCAAGATACATACCCACCCAGTTGTTCTCTAAGTATGACCTTCTAGGAATATTCTTATCTTGGGTTCTCGGCCTCAAAGAGTATCAGATGCCAAATGATTACCTAATCCTCCCATTATTTCTTCCCAAGTGAAGACAAGAATGTTGTGTCTATCTTTTGTTTACATTTCCATTCATGTCCCTCACCTAGACTTACAGTTGTTAGTCCTGGTCTAGTGCATGACCATGAAATGGAAAACACAATTGTCACTCCTTTGTAATCAGGGGTGATCCAAAAACTCCCTCTTGATCGAGGACCTATCAAAGCTCCCTCTTAACTGGGGATTCTTTCCTTCATCAGTAGCTTCTTCTTTGTGGTTCCTTTAGCTACTTAATCTCCTTTCTTTCTTGATGTCATGAAGCCTCTGTTTGAACTTCTTCTAGGTAGGGCACCATCCATCGATCACTTTCCTTCTTGGTTTTGTCATGTCATTGCTTCATGGAAAGTGACTATCAGGTTTTTCTTGTCATTGGCTACTCCTTTTTCATCTTGTCCATGCTTTAGAATACTCTTCTCATGGATGCTTCATAGTATTAGCATGATTACATGTTTTGACCTTGTAGTCCATCATGACTTCTTCCAAATATGGCTTCAACGTGCCTTTTCTTTTGTTGGATGGCTTCTTCATCAAGACATCTCTATATAGTAGAATCAGTTATCTGCACCTTTATATCTCCAAGGCCTTCATAGGTGTCAAGGATATTTTCTTCCTTTATCAGAGTTGTCCTACCTTCTTTCAGGAGATATCTTCAATGCCTTTTGTTAGATAGTGATTCTCGGTGACCATGGTGTTCTTCACATGCTTTATCTCTTTCTTCATTTTCTTTTTCTTAGATAGATAGGTCAACCATCTAATGCTTCTTGTGAGAGCATTCCTTTATTTCTTGCTTTTTGGACTTGTCAACATTTCTTCTTGCTTCTTTGTCAACAATCTTATGCTCCCTATGTGAGCATATTATTTTGTTGACCTTCATCGCATTGTGGTACATGCCTTCGAGCATGTTCTTGATGAATGATATTATTTCATGGTTGATCATGTTATAGAACTATACCCATGACTCAATAATATACAAATGAGAACATGACTTAAAAGTTGATGCATACATACCTCATCTTGATTCTCCTTTGATCATACTCTGTTGTGTCCCTTCTTGCTTCATCTTATATTGCCTGCATATCATCCTTTTCTTGAAACCCATGGATGGGATTCTCAATGAGACATCTAATTTTGTCCATAAACCTTCTTTTGAAGATTCCATCATAGGATCTTAAAGATCCTTGCCTTACAAATGTTTATTTTCCTTTGATGATTGAGGTCTTCTAAGATACTTAATCATGATCAAATTTTCTTTTGTCATGGATGAGGTTCTATATTGGGTATGCTCCTTCTATATGAATATCTTGAACTATAACTACCATGCTACTATATTCTAGAAGATATTTCTACTCATGGATTTTTGTTCTTTTCATAAATGCTACATCTACATGACTGTCTAGAACTCTATGTACATCATGCTTGATAGATTCCAGAGGGTGTTTTTAGCCATGCAATTTTATTCCTACATGCTCCTCTTCTAGTGAAAACTTCTAAAGAAGTCTAGAAGTAAGGAGTTTGACCTAGTCATAGTGGAAATCCGGGGGATCTTCCTTCTTTTTCTTCTTTCCTTCTTTCATATCTTGAGTTATGTGAGATTCTTCTGGCTATTCCTTTTATTATTGTTGTCCTTTTTAAGCTTAGGATAATCCCTTTTGTAGTGTCCATATTCTTGGCATCCAAAACATTGGATCTTGGACATCCTTTTGTTGTTTGTTCTTCGTGGACCAAAATTTCCAAATTTATCTTTCTTTTGGCCATGGTAGCAAATGCTTGCTCCTTTTATCCCACATCTTCTTTTTCCTTAAGTTTGGTTTCCTCTGTTCTGCATAGAGACCACATTTCATTGAGAATGGTTACTTCCTTATTGGCCTAAATGTTAGATGTGAAGTTTCCCCACTCCTCAGGTAGAGCATATAGTACAACAATTGTCATGTCTCTATCAAACACGACTTCCCCAAGCTCTTTGAAGTTGATCTCTCATTCCAGAGATTTTCATGAAGTAGGCAACTATTCCTTCCTAAGTTATCTTTATTTTGTATAATTCATTCCTCAAAGATATTACTTCTTCGATGGTGGATATTGAGAATAGCTCTACTAGCTTTATCATAAATTTCTTTCGATGTCTCAAACTTGGAGATATAGGTAATGAGAGGGTCTTTGAATGATTCTATCAGAATCCCTTGAGTTCTTGTCTCATCCTTATTGTACTTGGCTAAAGCTTGAGTCTGCTCCTTAGTAGGGATGATGATATTCCCTTTGACATGCTCTAGGAGTTCATTCTCCTTGAGTAGTAGATCAGTCCTCTTCTTCCATGCAAGAAAGTTATTAGTCCCTACCAATTTATTTCTTTCCTTGCAAAAAGGCATTGATGTATATTCAGAAGGGGACATGTACTTACTTGATATATTTTTAAATGTAATGGAATTGCTTCCTCCTTGTAGGCTTGGTGGTTTATCTTCCCTAGATCTTGATGTTCTTCAAGTTTCCTTCTTCAAGTAGACTTGATTGATGATGATACTTGTTTGATGACTTGTAGCTTGATGTAGTTCCTCCTCCAATTTGATCTTCTTTGTAGGTGCCTTTATGTAGGGTTCTCCTTATAGGTTTAAATACCTCCTTGGTGAATGATGGATTGTACACCCTTATTTTCCTTGAAGTGATTGATACTTCTAGGCTTGATCTTCAACTTCGTAAATGGTTCTCCTTGATGAGTGTTCTTAAGTTTCCCTTTCCTTGATGTGTCACCTTCGCTCTGATACCATTTTAGAGAATCTAGGGCAAAGTAGTGGAAAGTGATTCTTTGTTGCTTGATAACAATTTGTGATGTACTTTTACAAATTATCTTCTTCTTATTAGTGTGTGTGTTTCATCAAACTGCTACGAAAACAAAATAACAAGAACCCAAATTTTGGCTCTCTGTCAGGGACAAACCCTCTCCACTCTTGAGAGGGAAACCCTTTGTAAGATTTCTCTTATCGAAGCTTCTTATTTGAACAACTTCCAAAACCAAATCCCTTAACTATAGGATCCTCCAAGCACAATTCAAATCCTTCCTCTTTCTGCACTATAGCTTCCAGCACATGGAACTCTATCTTCTAGCACTTCTTCCCTTTAGTACTTAGTCCTTTTCTACTTCTTGTCTAAGTTAGGAAACCCTAGAATATTAGGGCATCTCTACTTTTCTATAAGGAGGACCTTCTTTGCTTTCCTTGGAGACCTTGTAGAAATTGTTATACATTCAAGTGAGGTATCTCAATATGTTGCCTTTATATGTTGGCAATAGTCTACTTCTAAAATCCTCAAACACGAGGACATAAACCCTAGAACAATCCTCCTTTATTTGATTTCTTTTCCTTGCTTCTTCACACGGGAGATTCACTCAGTTAACCTCTGACATATCACGTGCATTTGTGACATATTAAACAATACCCTTAATTTGACAACATATTGGAAAATGCCTCTAAAAATCACATTATTTAACCCCCTATCAATATGAACCCAATACAACTTCCCAATTTAAAAAACCCCTACTTTCACTAGATATTGTAGGTATCCATTTTTTCGTTAACACTTTTTATACCCCTTTATATTTTTTCATTAAATTTAAGCTCCATTTTTAATGTTTTACAATATAAAATCCCTTTACCCCCTATATTTCCCCTGATACATTATGTCATTTTTTCCTCAATATATATCCCCCAATATGAACCCACGTGGTATGATATTTCTCCCCTAGTGAAGTCCCCGTGCTTCTTCGCTGGGTTGGGGAGGCCTTGTAGGCCTAATTACTAACCCAAACCATGATAAATATGCTACTGCACTTTCACTACTGATCTGGCTATAGGCTATCCTTTTTCATTCGCATGTGTGATTGTTTTCTGCTATAGAAAACATTCCTGCAACTTCATTTCCCTTCCTCCTTTATTCGTTGTTCTTGTAACCCTTTTCTTGCCTTGTCTTTGTCCCTTTTTAGTCTTCTAATGTATGTGGATTTCAGAGTGATATTGTATGTCATATTTGGAGTGGAGAACCTCTATAAATGGAGCATTTCCCCTCCAATTAAGCCAACTTAACTGGCTCCCTTTAGGCTGACTTACAATTTGCTTTATAATTCAAATTTTACCCATCGTATTGCTGCTTGGGGACCACGTTGATGCTAGGAGAGGATTTGACCATGCTTAGAGGTGTTCCCTTGAACTTTTATGATGTTATACATGATGTAACATGCCCTCAAAGGGTCTTACCATAATTACATTTTGACTTTGACTCTCTAGAAGCATTTCAAAGTGTGCTTGACATATTTTCGATGAGTAAGAAACTCATTAACAAATAATACAAGCTCCTATGATCAAGTCCATGCTTCCCTTGAATATAAGTAAGGTTTGCAAAAAGGTGTTCTAAAAGAAGAACATGACTCTATACATGCATCATAAATGACCTTTCTATCACTAATGACTCATACATAAATCCATCTCCCAACTAAGTGGGGATATACCAAGTTTGACTTATCCACCCAACCAAGTGGGGATATACCAATTGTTTATACATGTCAAGACAAGAAACATTACATCATCCATCCCATGCATAGTGGGGTAACAAATTAGGTCGTTTCATGACCCTTACGTTAAAAGATATACATGGCATATATAATAGAGACCAAATATCTGAAACAAGACCATTATAGTCATCAACAACTATTATCAGCAGCATCTATTAATCAACATCCAGACCAGCAACCATGTTCTCCCCCTGAACCTGTTCCACCTGAATAAAAACAACTGTGTGAATCTGTACCAAGATCTTCTAAGATAATGCCAACAATGAATTATTAGAAGCATATGCTCCTCCTAAACTTGTGCCAGATGATTAATGTCAGATCTGATCATTTCATATAATAGAAGAGTTATCAAGGCATCATCATCAATCAGATATACATCAAGTTATCAACAACTTATGAGAGCCAACATATTTCCACATGTCATCCACAGACTATAACCATCATCCAATAGAGTAGATGATTTACTGAACCATATCAGACCCCTTTCTTCCTGATTCTCGCCCACTGTTTTCCTCAAACCAACATATACGCGACTGTATCCATAAAGACCATCATATGTACCCGACTACGCTTCATGAAACTCGCGAATACCCACCTTTCTCTGAAACAGATGGGTTTTAACAATAGGATGATGCATCAGCTACTCCTAGGTTTTGTTTGAGATATTCAGATGTCTCTTTGGGCAGTGGTTTGGTGAATATATCAACAACCTATTCTTTGGAGGGAACATACTCCAATTTGAACTTTTGTTCAAGCACTTGTTCCCGTAGAAAATGATATTTGATGGGTATGTGTTTGGTCCTGGAATGCATGACTAGATTCTTTGAAATACTGATGGCACTTGTATTATCACATAGAATGGAGATGGGTGGAGTACATGTGATCTAAATGTCTTGCAATGTTTGCATCATCTAAAGGAGTTGTGTGCA
>APFE031628154.1:0-30904 GCA_000404065.3 Pinus taeda | reverse complement strand
TTAATTTTATAAATTACTAATAGTAATTTTTAAGCTCCAGGTTTATGATAACCCATGGTATTGACCCATGGTATTCATGTGAGCATAGACTATTTAAAGGGGAAATTCTATCTTAGATCCATCTTAATTCTGAGTCTACCAAGTGCTCAGAGGGATAAATAGATTTCATCCCCCTAAGAGTGGTAGATGTGGAGTTAAGATGGATACAGGTTGGTTTTTATGATAATGAAGATATTAAATAGACTTAGGAAATTATATTGTAAAAACATCCTAAGGTGAATGGTTAAAGCATAGACATTGGACAAGTATATTTTTATACTTCTATTTTAAACTTAAACAAATCCAGGGCTAAAAGGAATGGATTCATTGCACTAGTCATCCTTCTATAACTTTCCAACATAGGCCAGAGTAAACAGATTGTAATTTGGGTAATTTTTCTAACTGCAAACAGGAACATACTTGTGTATTGGCACGGTGGTTACGAGGTCCTAGAAGTGATGAATTTGAATTTTTCTTGGTTTTATATATAGTATTAGGTTTTTTCTCATGCTTTCTGTGAATGACACAGGTGAATTTTATCCTACACCCACCATGTTATCGATATGTAATTTCGGTAATTTTGATTTCAAAAGATATTTTAAAGAAATGCAATGATTTCATTTGTGTATTCAATAAACACAAGATTTTATATTTGAGTAAAATATTCACCATGCCTGGTGAGAGATTCGTCAAAAAATTATATATACATATCATATTATTGATAAAATCGCCTTCCATTTTTCCTATATACCATGGAGATTCGCCCATTTATTATACATGTAAATTTAAGGGGGGTTCTTAAAATTTTCCCTGACCACCACTAGTGCTTTTCCTGTCATCAACGCTTCCTACCCAATCTGCATATATATATGCATGAAGTGTAAGATCCATATCTCTAGGATACCATAAACCAAAATTCTGTGTTCCTTGAAGATATTTGAAAATCCTTTTGACTGCCTAAAGGTGTGATTCCTTTGGATTTACTTGGAATCTTCCAACTACTCCTACTGCATGCATGATGTTTGGTCGGGTACCTATTAGATAAAGCAGACTGCCAATCATGGATATGTAGGTTGATTGATGTACTACTGCTGATTCATCATCTTGAATAAGTACAAATATCAAAATTACATTTATGAAGACCTAGCCTAGTTACATTTCCTTCAATAGAAACTAGTACTGCAATTACTGAGAGAGCCCAATATTTATGCCAAGCTCAAGGAATGGGATTTATTCCAATCATGAATTCAATGCTTGGGATGTATTATTTCCAAGGAATGAGTGGTAATGGATCATATGAAGATAAATTCCATCATGGAGTGGACCACTACGTAAAATATTATAGAAGTTAGATTCTTTCATGGGTTTAAACAAATATTCCCAAAGATTCATTCGAGATTCTTCAAATATTTGGAATCCAATAATGGTCGTGCAAAGGAAGGATTTAAATATCAATTCCATCAGAATGTGCAAATAGCTTTGAACAACTCAAAAACCCACTCATGTATTCACCTACCTTGAGAATAATTTATCTAGAAAAAGATTTTATGGCTTGCATAGATGCTTGCAAGGAAGGGCTAGGTGGATTCCTCATTCAAGGACATATGATTTGTTATGAATTAGAAAATTAAATGAGCATGAGAGGAATTGTGTTACTTGTGATTTGGATGTTGCAGAAATAGTGCATGCATTAAAAGTGTAGAGACATTACTTACTCATAAGAACGTTTGTTTTAATGTCATACCATGGATGGTTGAGATACTGTTTGACCAACACAAGTTAAATCCAATACAAGCTAGGTGGCTAGCCTTAATTAGTGAGTTTGACTTTGAAATAAAATAAATTAAGAGCAAGGAGAAAAAAGTAGTAGATGTTATTAGTAGAAGAATTCAAGTGGTTCATTTGGAAGCCATAAGCTCTTGTGAGGTTGATATCAAAGAAATTATCAAAGAGACATTACTTCATGATGAACATTTCAAATATGTGAAGGAACACTTACAACAAGAACTAGAAGGATCATTGAGTAAGAAATTCTCACTCACTAATGATGGTATGTTAAAGTTGAAGGATATATGGTTTGCGCCTTGCATGGACGAGTTGAAGAAATTCATCATGGATGAGTTTCACAAAATACCTTAGTCAAGTCTTCCTAATTATCAAAATATGATAACAGCTATGAATAAAATGTACTCCTAGTTGAGAATAAAAAAGGAATTTGTTGATTACATTCCTAAGTTCCTGGAATGTAATCAATTTAACTTGGAATGGAAACACCCAGTGGGATTATTGCAACCAATCCCCATTCTTGAGCGGAAGTGAGAAATCATATAAATATACTTCATCACATGATTTCCAAAAACATCTAGGCATAATGATGTTATAATGGTGGTGGTGGAAGATAAGAGCAAGGAAGTTGACTTTATAGTTATTAAGTCCACCCACAAGGAAATTGACAAAGTTCATATTTTCATGGAGATATTTAGATTACATGGCATACCCAAGAAGCTAATTTTGGATCATGATGCAAAGTTTACTTCAAAATTCTTCAAAGCATAGTATATTGGTTTTGGAAATCGATTAGCACTTAGCATAACATATCATCCTCGGACTAATGAACAAACTAAGAGAGTAAATAAAGTCTTAGGATAAATGATAAGGATGTATGTCATGCATTGACCAAAGAGGTGGGAATATTTCCTTCCATTTCTTGATTTTTCCTACAATAATGTGTGTCAAGAGTCACTAAAGATGAGTCCTTTCAAGGCATTATATGGCAAAAAATGTAGCAACCCTATCAGCTGGGATGATCCAGTGAATAGGGTGGTTCTTGGTCCTAATATGTTGAAGCAAATGGAATATGAGGTAATTAATATCAAGGAAAACTTGGAGGCATCCCATGATCGAAAAAAGAGTTATGCATATCTCCAAAAGATACACAAGAGATTCCAACTGGGAGAGCATGTTTATCTCCACATGAGACCAAGAAATATTTCACTAAGAATAAGGTCTTATACTAAGTTGGCACCGAGATTTTATGGATCGTTTCAAATTTTGGAAAGACTTGGGCCAGTGGCTTATAGATTGGCCTTACCACCCATAGTGAAAGAACATGATGTTTTTCACATTTCTTTACTTAAGTATATACACAACATTAATCATATTATTGATTGTTCTATGATATAGGTGGAATCCAAGGGAGAATTCCAAACTAAAACCCTAATACTTGCTACATTGGAGGTAGGTCATGCTCCATAATCAACTAATATATCAGGTCAAGGTGTAATGTAAGCACTTTGGACCATATGAAGCCACATGGGAAATGATTCATTAGATGAGGGTACTTTACCCATTTTTGTTAACTATATAAATGAATATAAGTGTAGTAAATATAAATCTTACTATTGTATTTGGTGTTTTCCTTATAAACTTTGAGGAAGGTGTTCCTTTAAGAGGGTGGAGTCTGTAACAACCCCTTTTGTTGCACCTA
The DNA here is from genome assembly GCA_000404065.3 of Pinus taeda. Classification (NCBI taxonomy): domain Eukaryota; kingdom Viridiplantae; phylum Streptophyta; class Pinopsida; order Pinales; family Pinaceae; genus Pinus; species Pinus taeda. The sequence goes on along the minus strand of APFE031628154.1, from coordinate 27,378 downwards.
ATGTAAATGTCATTATATGAATTTTTTTATGTAATTTATGTAAAATTCAATTAATGATTGAGTTGAAGGGGAGGACACAGATTCAAATATCTGAGGAGGAGAGGTTTTTTTTGATGTGTTAAACCTAAACCACAACCACCTCATTTAATTTTGTTACCTATCACCTAGATGAATTGAATGGCTTACACATAGAGGTAGTAAATTCTTGATGTGGGCCACCTGAGTGGAGGACAGTGCCCATGTTGTTCTCTGCCTCATGTAATGTGATGGAGAGAGGATGAATATCTATGTGGGAGGAAGTCAACATGAAAAAATAAGAGAGGGAATTCATATAAAGAAATTAGAGGATAGAAAGGGGGGCATGAAGAGAAGAGAATAGAGGAATAAATGTGCAGGAGAGGAAGCACACGATAAGTTACATAAGACAAGAGATATCCTTCAACTAGTGCATTGATTGGGAAAATGTTCCCTATGACTATTTTGAGGCCTAATTTGTGTGCCTGTGTTTAATATGCTAGTGGAAGGCTTGGTGGAGATTTAAATCCATTAATTCTTGTTGATGGGGTTGAAAAACCACTTGGGTTCTTGTTGGAAGACTGATAAACCACTAGTCAGCTGACGTGAGCAATTGTTGTGCTTGCTGAAAAGAGTTAATAAACCACTAGGTTCTTGTTGAGGAAGTTGATAAACCACTTAGGGCTTGATAAGAAAGTTAATAAAACACCTAGATAGAGGGATACAGACTCTTGCATTTCTTGCCTTGAAAATTCAGAAAATAAAAGACCTACATAGTGTATTCATTCTCTTGTAACTAAGCAGTACTCTAGGTAAGCCTTGGGTAAATCCTTATGATTGTTCATAGAGAGTCAGAGAGTCATTGTGGTGGTTACTACTAGAGAGTATTTGATAAACCACCTAAAAGTGGACTCCCTCTATTGCTTCTTTGATTGAATCTCTGTGTGAAATTCCCAAGGACATGTAACTCCTCAAAATATAAATATGTTATGGATGATAAAAATGTATGATATGTGATATGTAAATGTATGGATCAACGCTACTTGTGGAAGGTTGTTGAGATTATTGTATGTTAATGTGAATGGCTTTTTTTACATGCCTTCATGATCATGTTGAACCTCTGGATCTATGTGATTGTTATTATCTTCAAGAATTGCATAGTTATTTACATGAATATGGCTGGTTGCACGAGTCCCCTTAGTTAGCCTTCTATTGCAAGTGTTTTCAATTATTTGATATGGTTATGAATTTGATGGCTCATTTCCTTATTTGAGACTATAAAATACTTTACAAGATAAGGAGATAATCCTTGAACAATATGCTAAATAAATATTTAATTAAAATTTGATGGTCATTTATTTTAATAGTGATGTGAGAATGGTATGAATATGCACACCTATTGTAATTTCCCTAGACCCCTATTAGGAAATGATACATGCACACCCAGAACCATGTATTCCAAAATTTCATTGAAAGCATAAAACCCTTGTACAATTCTTGAACCTTGGCTCATTGTCAAAGCCCCCGTGACCTCACCAACCCATGGTTGGTTCTCTCTATCGAAATAATTATCTATGAATGGGTTAATTTAACTACACCAATGTTGTCATGGTGTGCACAAATACCTGAAATTAATTCATTAAATTATAAACAAAATATCTACATGCATAATTCATATTAGTTATGCACAGCGAAAACATTAAGTGCAAAAATACCGAACCCAAACTATGCTTTACAAGAAAACAACATACTTATATAACACATGGAACATAGTTATAATTCACTGCACATATCCTCTTACTTGAAACTAAAGGCCAACTAGCTACAGGCCTTCCACGTTCCACCTAGTCATATACCATGTAGTTCATAATCCTTCAACCATAGGTCACCCCCGACTAGGGCCTCAACTCCATGGGAAACAATCTATACATTGAGTACCAAACCACATACTCTAACCAAGGTAGAAATCCCAATAGCCCTAGTCTCCAACTGTAGGCTCACTCTCCCTCTAGCCTGCACCTAAGTGGAGCAGCCCTTCATTACACCTAGTAGATGCTTGGCGGTGCCCATCTTCCAAGGTGCTTTATAGCTAGCCATAGATGGTCTCATCCTTGCAGCTTCCAGGATCTCCTACTCCTCTTTGGGGCTTTTAGGTACCCTTCTAGGAAAAATTAATATTTCCTAGTTAGGTATAGAGCCCAAACATAGGGCTTATTGACTGGTCACCAAAATTGAGTTACACCAGAACTCCATGGCTTCTGAAGTGAATCTGTTGATTCTACTCCCTATCCATAATCCACATCCTTGTGGGATCACTAGAATCCATACATGATTGATCACTAAAACATCCCCTACCAGAATCACCCCATAGGAAAAAATATGACTTTATATATGCATAGCTCTATCTTTCCACGTGGCACCTTCCAAAGTGGTGTGGGCTTAGTTTCTTTTCACCAAAACATTGTCACTAAAATAGTTGCTCTTTTTCCCTGAATTTGAGTACCCCCCATAGTATTTTTTGTGGATTTGGTCCAAAGGCAAGCTATTTTATTAATATATGTACAATATTTACATCATTATTGCAATTCTAAGCTCTTTGACCTCACATCCATTGAAGGCATATATCCCTAGGAAAACTAGCCCCAAAAAATATATAGCATATATATATGGTAACATACCCCCCAAAATAAACCTCAACTCACCAACCTATTAATCACATGTATTTGGCTCACTAACCTATATATAATGTACATATATTTACATCAGCAGGGTGAGGCAAGAATATTACAACTATACACTGTGTGATGTTTTGAGCTTCATAAAGTAAGCATAGTGTATGGTTTTCCCTGAGAAATATGGCATTTGGATCCATTTATCCCTTTTCTCAAGATATGGTGTAATTCAGGTTTGTTGGTGCTAATAAATCCTCTATAGTCATGGAATAAATACCTTTGAAGGTCATTTTTCACAGCTTTGATCTTATCCCTAGAATTTGGTGTTCTGGGTAGAAGTTTTGTCTCAATAATTTTTTATAGAATTCCTTGAATTCTCGTTCATTCAAGATTTGGTTGAAACCTAGATCTCTTTCCTGAGATAGGATGGTCTCTTGGAAAACTAGTATCTAAGCTAGATACCTTTTCCCAATTCTCTATAGTGATTGTATCTAGTATTCTGGGGCATCTGAATTGATAGGCCTTACACATTTTCGAAAAAATACAGATATATATCGAGCTATATATCTCTTTGATGAACATAGTTAGGACCGGAGATCTAGGGTGGAACCTTTTTGGGTGGAGCATATGCATGGGACTAAATTTCTTTGGAACCATATATAATGAAGAACGTAACATAACGCAAGAGGTTTGGGCATTATGGGACCTACTAGTTTGGGTTGAGATGGCAAGTTCCCACAAAGGCTGGGTATTGGCCACGTGGGCACTATGTTGGGACCATGAGTCGTGTGGTCCTATTTTGAGTGACATGGTAGAGCCATGTGGGGTCACACATGGATGCCACAAATATGCACCTTGCTAATGTCGTGCAATTGAATTGGTGAAACATTAAAAGGGCATAAATTTCAATCCATGAATCATATTAAGATAAAATTTATATGGTTGGAAATTTGTTGACGAGATGAATGGGATGGATGTATTGGTTTTAGTTTTGAAAAATTTGGAAAAAGTGTATTTTCGTAACCACATCATCATAATAGACCTTGGAGGTTGGGTTAGTGTCATAATTAACTCCTCCCACGACCCGAGATGATACAAGGGAGTGAGAGGGAGTGTAACACATTACAACAGATCTAGTCAAAAAATTTGGATTGGAATTTCATGATCATCCAAACTCATATCTATTAGGATTGTTAAATAAGGACACCAAAATAAAGGTAAGCAAATAGTGCAAAATTAGATTTGTTATTAGTGTTGATTTTATTAATGAAGTATAACTAGATGTAGTTCCCCTTGATGTATGTCGAGTGGTGTTTGGAAGTCCCTATATGTACATATGAGATGCAACCTTCATGTGAAGAGCCAACCATTATCACCTCATCAAGGATGGAAAATACTTCACTATCAATGTGTATAAGGGAAAGTAAAAAATTATGCTAGAAAGTGCCAACCAAGCCAATAAGCTAGTCTTTTTTAGCAAGAATTATGGATTACTATTTTTAAGAGAAAATTAAGTTTATAAGATTCAATGACAGAAACTTCGTCCTTAGAGGTTTGTATTAAGAAATAGAAACAACAACTAAAAGAGTTGTTACATGCATACAAAGATGTCTTCTAGGAGCCTAAAGGGTTACCATCCAAGACGGAAGTGGAGCATGAGATAAATTTATTTCCAATGTCCACATTTCCGAACTAATGAGCCTCATAAATGTGTAATTATATGGGCTCATTTTACCTCCTAACCTATTCAAATCAACCATTCTCTTAGCTTATTGTATTATTTTATGATTATATTTATGCTTATAGGGTGGGTTGACTTAGTTATTATACCATGTGGTCTAACGTGTATTTAATGCAGATTATTGATGGATTTTGAGGTCAAAGTCAAGGATTTAATGGTCAAACTGCAGCAATAACTCAAAGTAGATAGAGGAGAGGAAATATAGTAGGGAATCCCACTCATTTATTGCTCCTCACTTCGAATTCCCCTTCATTCAGCTCGAAGTACAAGCAGTTGACTCATGCACTAAGAAGGTAGCCGAACAAGTGGAAGATGATTGATAGTTATCTCGAGTTTTGGGAGCCAAGCCTCCCTAATTTTAAGGAAGTTGTTGATAGCTTCAGATGTATAAGTAGGGAGGCCTAGGGCCTCACTAGGGTCAGATTTTTTTTGCTTGTGTAAACTCTACTCAAATTTCGAGCTTATTATTTTTGACAGTTTTATGTAATCATGTTATTTTTTGATAATGAAGATGAAATCCTTTTTGATCTAGCACTGAGTTACCTCAAAGGGATAAATCTATTGGGTTAGGGCCCAATATAAGCAGCCAAGATTCCCTTTACTTGTATTTGTATGCTTTACTTCAGTTTGTAGATTAATTTGTTGTTACATGTATTTCTCTAATGGTTAAGAATATGTTGCTTTTAATGATTTAGTAGCTTGCTTCCATTTATGCTTTCTGTAGCAAGTTAAACAGTGATAAGAGAAGATTCAAAAGGCTAGAAATAGTGCCTTGGCATCTCTTCCTCCCTTTGGGACCATGATTTGCGGCAAAGACTCTCTTGCTGCCCCAAAAACTCAGATTTTCCTCATTCCTAGGATTTCTAGTGTTTGAAGCTCTCTAGTAGATTGATAGTCTAGTTCTGCTTTGCTTTAGATATTATTTATCATGTTCACTTCCTAATTTGCAATAGTATTTTTGCATGCTTTCCTTTCTTACAAAATTTCCTAGCATTTCCTTCTATACATCACAGTTTAGGCTATTTTAATTCAAAACTCTATTTTTCCGAGGATGCATTCATTTCATTGGTTGCTTGATTTTCTTGGTTGAATGTCAGTTTCTATGCTGCATATTCCTTCTAGAAGTAGGCCAACTTAAAGAAATCACACCCTCCACTTAAGCCATGCCCTATAGGTCTCCTAAACCTCACCTCAATCCTGCCCTAGTTTCCTTCATCTTTCATAGAACTTCTTCCTCTCTCCTTCAGCAAACCCAATCATCTTTATCTCTCCTGGTCATTCATGCTAGACCTTAGGTGCCCTAACACCTCACTCCAAACTACATCCATATTTTTCACCCACTCTCACATCCTCAAAACAATGGAAATTGCTATCAGCCTCCTCATGTAGGCCTCTTGTAGTTTCCCTATATTCCTCCTGTAGTTTTCATGTGTCCTCCTGTAGTTTTTCTTGTAGGCTTTCTTTCGAAGGCCGAGTGTGGGAAAAGCCTCCAGAAGGCCACCTAAGACCTCCTAGGACCCATCCCCACATCCTACATCCTCCCAAGCTCCAATACCATCCTCTAGCGCCACCTATTCGCTGCCACACTCACACACAATAAATTATATGCATGTTAAACTCACATAAAAACACATAAAAATCCAAAAATATGTTTTTTTCTTATTTACTTCCAGAAATAGCATGGTTAGATGTTGTTTACTTCCTTGATTAGTTAATTGAATTTCTTTCATGGTTTTCATAGTGTTTTGGCAAAAGTAGAATTAGCTTATTAATTAGGGTTTACTAGGTTTTTCCTTACATTCTAGTCTTTCTCCTTTCTGCAATTATAATAGCATATGTAGAGTAATCATTCTTTCTTTCATCATACATAGAGTGTCTTCTGAAATCTAAGGAAGTTGGCTTCAGTTCCTAGTGATCTTGTGCCAGCTGACCAAGTGACAATCTGTAGTGAGAACTAGTACTTGTGCATATAGCACCGACGCTTCCAAGTTTGTTACAAACTACTGAGTTGATAAAAGTAAAGCAGGAAGCCCAGGAGTTTGTTGCAATAATGGCACTCACCACTTTTTGGTGCCATTGCTGGGGAAGCATCAGAGTATTCTATGATTACTGCTTTCTTCTATTTCCTATTGCAACATTCTGCTAATAGTTTATTTTGGCAAAAGTAAACTAGTTATTTATTTTCTTTCAGTTCTGCATTTCCTTCCTTTCCTTTTCCTTTATGCAAATTTCCATTCAGCAAATTCATTTCAGCTAGTTGTAATCTGTTTTGTTCAATTACAATTTCAATTTTTGCAGGTACTTTCAGTGTGGGGAAAAAGAAACAAAAAAACCAACCAAAAATATTTCCTTTCATGCCTCGTAGGAGTAGAGATAACTTAGGAAAAATTTTGCCCAACACCCCCACTGCTTCACACAACCAACCTTCTCTCTTCTTTGGTGGCTGAAATCAAGAAGAACCCTTAGGTGAACAGACAAACATATTTGAAGAACCTATAGGGGAAGAAGAAGAAGAAAACATTCCTCTAGAGCAAATGGCTAAAAACAGAAATGCTAGGGGAAATGGAGAGAGAAGATGGTACCTTCCCCATTTGGGAGACCAATGGGGACACCAAAATGAAGAATATAAGTCCTTCAACCCTACCTCACTTCCATGGTCTAACTACAGAAGATCCTGACACCTTCTTGTTCGATTTTACTGTCATCTATCGAACTCATGACTATGCAGAAGACAAGCAAAATTTGAAATTGTTCCCTTCTGCTCTCAAGGATGCAACACTGCGCTGGTTCATGGGATTACCTAGAAATAGAATCACAACTTGGGCTCAGATTCAGTAGGCCTTTAACAACAAGTATCGAGACTATTATAGGTCAAAATATACTAAAGAATAAATCTTCCGAATGACCCTAGGAAGTGATGAGTCCCTAGAATACTATGAAGAGAGGTTGCAGCTCATTTACAAAAGGGTCGGGTGTACACTTGACCTTGAGTCTCTCAAGTTGGTCCTTCTCAGGGGAATCTGGGAAGACCCTTTAGACACCCTCCATCTACTCGCCGAGGGAAATATCTACCAACTATCCTATGAGGACATAAAGACTATTTTTAGAAACCATTATAGAGTAGCTAGAAAGAAAGGTAGTGGGAGTCAACCCATAGCCAGTGCCTCTTCTTCCAATTCATCCGTTAAAAGTGAAATTGGAAACATGTTGGAAGACTTCAAGAGTGAGATGCTATAGACTCTTGCCATGCAAATGGATACCTTACATATCAAAAGAAAACAAGAGGAACCATAGAGGGCTTTGGCCATTTGCTACCCTAGATGCATCAAGAGGCATCCTAGGAATGAGTGCCCCTTCAACTCCATAGATGTTTGTTCAATCTATGAAGAAGATCATGCTACAGATAAGTGCCCTTCCTTGCCCAGACTTAAAGCAGTATACCAAGGGGCCGAAGGAGTCACTGAATAGATATATTACATAAACCAAAGGAGGCCGCATGGACCTAGACCATACTAGCAGGGGATGCAAGGGACATCTCAGGCCTACTACAGCCCCAACCAAGTCACCTCCATACGTTCTTGGGGCCCCCCTGCTCATCCTTCCTTCTCCACGCCTCCTCCTTGGTCCTTCACATATTAATGTCATGCCCAACCAACCACCCATTCATTTCAATCCTATGCTTAGATACAAACTCAATGGAATGCATCTCATCAAGGGTGGAGGCCCCAGTAAAACTCTCCTCCCACTCTTCTGCCTCCACCACCTTCCCAACCGCAACCATTACCTTTTTCTCCACCAAGGCAACCCCAAATGCCTACCCAGCCAAATCCAAACTCAAACAACAAACAAGCTCAACAATTATATAGTGGGGAACCATCATGCCCAACTTATGTTGTGGAGCTTCGAGAAGTTAACTTGTGATCCGGGAAAGTTCTCCTAGATAGCCAGCCTCCACCTAGGAAGGTTGAGGAAGATAAAGAGGAAATCAAACCTAAAGCAAATCCACCCTTTTCCTGAGATACTATCCATGACAATCTAGCCTACCCCAAAAGAGACTGAACTCCTGGGAGAATTGAAACATTTATGTGTGAAAATACCACTTCTCCAAGCCATAAAGGATGTGCCTATCTACAATAGGTTGAACAAAGAGAAGTGCTTTAGGCATCCAGGAAGGCACAAGAGAGATGCCCCAACCACCAATGTCATAGGACAACTGTCCAACCTAATGTTGGGGCAAATAATTTGTCCAAAATATCTGAACCCTGGAACCCCAGTAGTTGATGTCCACATCAATGGCACAACGGTCCGACACACCTTGATTGATCTGGGAGCTTCCATTAATGTGATGACAAAGGACACAATGCTCAAACTTAACCTCCAAGGCTCCTTAAGGAATACCATGACAGTGTTGCAGCTAGCAGACCACTCCACAGTGACCCCTGAGGAGATTGTGGAAGATGTGATGGTCTCCATTGATTCTTGGGATTACCCTACTGATTTCTTAGTTCTACAGCCAAAGGCAAAGCTCACAAGGTATCCTCTCATTCTGGGAAGACCTGGTTGGCTACAACTGATGCCTACATTAGCTGCCAAACTAGGAACATGACCATAAAGAACAAGCACATGTCCAAGCAGTTAATCCTGTATCCTCCTGCCCAACCCTTCCTAGAACATGATCTACCTCTCTGGTTGGAGGAGGAGGATGAGGATGAATTTTATTCTACACCACTTTGTACATTAGAAATCACCATGGGTAAAAACCATAAGATGAAGATGATATGATTGAAACTTTGAATTTGAATCCACCTTCCAATGTATCACCATTAGAAGACATAGTAAAGAAACCCAAAACAGCCCCTCAACTGATATCTGTGTGGCCGACCCTACTTCTCTCTGTGTTAAAAACATTGAGTTTGGCCCAAAAACAACATTGAAAATCAATCCATCCTTATCTATTTCCTAGAATATGGAGCTATGAAGCATACTGAGAAGACATCTAGATGCCTTCGCCTGGAGTTATAAGGAGATGAAGGAGTGCACCTTTTAGTATGTACTCATCATATATACATCAAGGAATATTGCAAGATAGTCAGGTAGCCTCAAAGGAGGATGAACCCAGCACTTAGAAATATTGTAAAGGAAGAATTGCATAAATTGATGGATGTAGGATTCATCTATCCCATCTCTGACAGTGAATGGGTCTCTCCTTTGGTGCCAGTGCCTATGAAAAATGGTAAATGGAGAATTTGGTTCAACTATTGGGAATTGAACAAAGCCACTAAAAATTACCATTTTCCCCTACCCTTCATAGATCAAATGTTAGACGGTTTGTCAGGGAAAAAGTTTTTCTCCTTCCTAGATGGGTTTAGTGGGTACAATCAAATTCAAATCAGCTTGAAAGACCAATATAAGACCACTTTCACTTGTCCTTAGGGTACCTTTGCATACCAGGTCCTTCCTTTTGGTTTGTGCAATGCTCCAGCCACTTTCCAACGAGTGGTATTGAGTATATTCTCTAAATTGGTACATGATGCAGTAGAAATATACATGGATGATGTTACTCCTTATGGCTCTGACTTTCAGGAAGCTTTATCTAACCTAGGAAAAGTTCTAGATAAGTGTATTGAGATGAGCCTATCCCTCAGTTTGGAAAAATGTGAATTTTTTATGACTGAAGGGACCGTGCTAGGTCATGCAATATCTCAACAAGGACTGCAGGTGGACCCCACTAAAATTGCCATCATCCAAAGGGTCCCACCTCCTCAAAAGGTGAAAGAATATTACAGGAGATTTATTAAAGACTTCAACAAGTTAGCCTCTCCTTTTTTTGGCTTCCTAGGCAAATATGTTGAGTTCATATGGTTGGAAAACTCTCAGGAAGCCCTAGATACCTTGAAGACCAAGCTAGTGACTGCCCCAATTCTTAGAGGCCCAAACTGGGCCCTACCCTTTCACATTCTCACAAATGCCTCGAACAAAGCAATAGGAGCAGCCTTAGGATAAATTGATGGAAAGTTACCTTATGCCATATACTTTATAAGCAAAAATGTGTCAAAGGCAGAGTTAAACTATACAGTGACCGAGAAAGAACTCCTAGCTGTTGTGCATTCCTTAAACAAATTCAGACATTATATCATATGCTATCAAACCTTTGTGCACACTGATCATGCTACAATTAGATATGTAATGAAAAAAATAGATGTAAATGCTCTCATTATTAGATGTTTTCTTTTACTACAGCAGTTTGATCTGACCATTATTGATAAACTTGGTAAAGAGAATGGTGTTGCTGACTTTCTATCTAGAGTAAATTTGCCTGCATGTGAAGAAGGAATGGTGGATGACCAAATGCTAGATGAACACCTATTTTCTATATCAGTACTCTCTCCATGGTTTGCTGACATAGAAAACTACCTGGTTTCATCACGGCTCCCACCACACCTATCCTCAAAAGAGAAGAGCAAGATAGTAAGGAAAAGTGCCCCTTTCACTTGGATCAAAGGCAATATCTTCAAACTTCGCCCAAATCAGATCTTGAGAAGACGTTTCAAGGAGGGGTAAGTCTTTGACATCCTCCTGACTGCCATGACGGGCCTTGTGGAGGCCATTTTGCAGCAAAAAGAACCGCCTTCAAGATATTGCAAGTAGGCTACTACTAGCCCACTCTTCATCAAGATGTGAGGAGACACACAAGCCAATGTGATCAGTGTCAAAGAATGGGGAAACCTACTCCAAACGATGAAATGTCGATGCAACCTCAAGTGACCTTTGAGCCATTTGAGAAGTGGGGCATGGACTTTGTGGGGCATATCAACCCCCCTTCAAATCAGAAGCAGTACATCATTATGCGCACCAACTACCTGACAAAGTGGGTAGAGACAAAAGCAATCAAAGCAGTGACAGAGAAAAAAGTAGCTGAGTTTTTGAGGGAAAATATATTATACAAGTTCGGGTATCCGGGAGAATTGATCACAGACCAAGGCAGTCAGTTCACTTCCAACCTGATTGAAGACCTGCTCATACATCATAAGATCAAGCACAGGACTTCCACCCATTACCATCCACAAGCTAATGGGCAAGTGGAGGTCACTAACAGAGCATTGGAAGGGAACCTAACCAAGGTAGTGAGCAGCAGCAGAAAATACTGGGCAGCCATATTAGTTGAGGCCACTTGGGCCTACAACACAACATGGAAGACCACCACCGGGTTCACACCCTATGAACTAGTCTATGGGAAGAAGGATTTGTTGTCAATAGAGTTTGAATTCAATACCCTTAGGATGGCAGTTCAATGGGTTGGATGAATACAGATTGCAAGCCCTTCTCCATACAGAGGTATTTTAGCTTCAGAGAAAGATATGCCATGATAGAAATATCAAGGAGAAGCAATTCTAAGAGGGAGATTGGGCACTACTCTATGATTCAAGATACAAGGATTTCAAAGGCAAGCTGAGGACAAGATGTTTGGGACCCTACACTGTGGAGAAATGCATTGACAATGGTTCAATTCTGATCAAAACCATTGATGATAAAGCCATCCCCTTGCTTGTCAATGGACATCGATTGAAAGTCTACAAGAATCCCCTCTCCAAGCAAGAGTTTATTAAAGATTTGAATAAAACAGTGATGGTAGTGGAGCATGTCTTAGCTTCCACTTCACCCACTCACTGAAGAAAAAAAAAAGGACTCAAGCGAAAACCTCCATGAGGCGCTTGAGTCCCATCATTGGGTTGAAAACCTCTTCTAAGGCGACTCAGTGATGTCAAAAAAAAGAAGGGGAAGAATAAGATCCCTGGGTGAAAACCTCCCTTGGAGGCACCCAAGGTAGGAAATTAAGGTGAAAACCTCTCTAAGGCGTCATAGTTGTTTTCAAAAAAAAAAAGAGAGAGAGAGAAAGAGAAAAATGAATTTTTATTGCATTGCAAGTTTGCAGGAGGACTACAAGGAGCATAATAAGGTGCCAAGGGGACCCTAACATTCATACCAGCATCCATCTCATCTTCTCCACACCTTCCTCCATCATTTTTGGCATCTCTTTCACCCACAGAGAGCCAAAAATGTTTACAGGAGGTAGTTTAAGGGACAAGAAAAGATTCATGAGGAACCTATGATCCCTATTACCATCTTCAAACCTCCTTGCCATCATTTACAAGCCTACATCATACTCCAAGCATCATTATTATTTTTTTCTTCCTTTGCAAGAAAAACCACAGAAAACAATTTTTCAGTTTTGAAAAAAAACAAAAATAAAAGGATGGAAAGGAACCATTAACCTTACCTACTATCCCTCCGTCATTCATCTCCACCTCTGGCATCATTCTCAAGCTCCAAGCGTAGGGAAATTTCTAAAGTTTCAAGGGGAGAAGCGGCTACAGGAGCTTCTGTAGGAATTCCTGTAGTAGCTGATCCCATAGAAGTCCAGCACCAACAGCAAGGGATAGCACATCTGAAGTTTGTAAAGGCACATGCAGCTCAACTCCAGCAAAAGAAGAATTAGAAAAAACACACAACAACATATCAAAAAGCAAGGACAATGTGCATGAAGGAAAATGAAGGCATGCAACAAAGAAAGCCATAACACCTCACAGTCGATGGCAACAAATACAATCGGATTACAGGTAAGTAGCTAAGTCACTCCTCTATTTACATCTGTGTAATTAGGAATCATGCAAAGGCAATGATATAGTTGAAATCGAAAGAGGAAAAGGTGGCCAGATAACTGGCCACTTTCATTTAGTTGACTCCACTTAACCGAAATATCACCCACACGTGTGCACACAATCAACTCAAGCAAAAGATGCCAAGGACAAGTAGCGGGAGGAAGAGTTAACTCCGATGCAATAATGAGGGATGATTATGAGGAGGGGTCATGATGACCAAGTAGATGGGGACCAATAGTCCTAATCTGGGCAACGTACACCTTGCCAGCTCAGCACTTATAATCGAAAATATCCATAAAAGGTAATGGACATTCCTCCCCGTGCATTCTCACCACCTTTTCTTTAGTTTTCTCCTCGTAACTCAGCCACAATAGTCTTCTTATGCCCCCACAGCCTCGTATCCACCATCCTCCATCGATTTCCACCATATTTTTGCTCTCAGTATTTTCTATAGGAACACCTACAAGAGGGACAATGAGCTTTTACAAGAGGGGTAGTGAGTCATTTTGAAGGGAAAAAACGTGATTTTTTGCACGAATTGTGGTCTAAAGAGGTAGGATTCATGAATTCCCTCAGTTGAATATCAGAATGTGAAAGAATTGGTCTCAATTTGAGGAAGAAATAAGCTTTAGGAGGGTAGAAAAAAACCAAAAACAAAAAACAAAAAACAAAAAAAAAATCAAAAAACAAAATACAAAATACAAAACAAAACAAAACAAAAAGACAAATAAAAAAAAACAAAAACAAAAACAAAACAAAACAAAACGCAGTCCCCTCTATTTTTCTACTTCACTCAAAATTCCTTATCTCCACCTCCATATTTGGTTTCTCAAAAGAAATATAGATAGTATGATAGGGGGGTTTATGAGAAAAGAGCCCACTAACTCCACTAGACTCCATGCACATCCTCAAGTGGTGGAAATATTTACAAGGGAAAACTAGATGAACTTCTTTGAGAAGTTTAGAGGGTTTGATGAGAAAATTGCCCATGAATTTTCTCTCTTTCTAGTCCCTCACACAAGAACTCATGCTACTGTAACCATTAGAGGCCTCTCCATTGAAATAACCCCTGAATTCATCAGTAGGGTCACTACCCTTTCTCTTGGGCTACCTTGGAGTAAAGATGAGAAACCAATTGTCGAGGTTGCCAAGAAGAAAAATTTCCAAGATAATGAAACCCTTGTTGAAGACAAGAATGGAATTAGGAGGGCTAGTATACCATATCCCTGGGATGAGGTTAGCTACCAAGTGATAAAATATATTTCTTGTGAGGGGAGGCACAACATTGTTTGTGGATATCATTTCAGAATCCTCCAAGATTTGAGATATGGCATGAATACCCTAGCACATCAAACTCTCAGCATCCCTTACTTCCTCCTTCAGTCCCTCATTGACTCTAGCACCAAGGTACAAGCAGGTAATTCATAGCAGCTAGCTCACCATGGCCTAATCAAGATCCTAGTAGAAGAAGCCACCCATACCCTTACAATCCCTATATCATGGGAAGTTTTCAAAAATATGACAGTTGAGGATGAAATCAAGGAATTAACCTATGATATCAGTCTTGCTATCAGTGAGGAGGGAGAATAGAAAGGAGGAGAAGATGAAGCCAGTGGTGACATAGCAGAGAAAGAACGTAAGGAGGAAAGAATAGAAACATAACAAGAGGTAGAAAAAGAGACAGAAGAAGGAGAAAAGGAGGCAGAGCGGGCAGAGAAAATAGAAGAGTCCCCTGAAACTTGGGAAAGAGAAGCAGCAGCTACCCTCACTACCCTCAGCACACCAGTCAAGTAGAAGCAGAAGAGGAAAAGAAAAACCTCCATGTATTTCAGGGCAAGGAAGAGTACTAGAATTAAAAGAGGCAAACCTCAGCCCTCATCAAAGACTCCCATTGACATTGAAGATTCACCATCTACCAAGGTGAAAGGATCTCCTTCCAAGACACCCATAACCTATGAAAGGGGGACTACAAGATTTGCTACATGGAAGGGAAAGTAAATTCTACAGGACCCCAAACTACACCTACAGGAAGCTAAAACAGTCCTATAGGAGACACTGTCCAAACTACAGGAGACACAAAAACTTGAGGAAAAGATAGGAGGATAGCTAGAGGTGAAAGAGGAAGCACAAGAGCTATAAGAACCTAACACCCAGCCTAATCTTGCCTCCTATTACAATCTACTTGACGGAGGTAAGATAATCCAACAGAAATTTTCAATTCCACAATTTTTCGAATGGGAAAAAGAGAGAGTGAGAACGCATAGGTGGATGCAGATAGCCAAGTCCAAAGGAGTTGAGGATATTGGTCACATGGAAAACAAACTTAGGGAAATGGGCAAGGAATTGAGTGCTCTCAGAGATAGAGAAGCCATCACAAGAAGCCACCTTGAGAATGAGAATGAAATACTAAGGAGGTAGTTGCAGGAGAAAGAGATTCACTTGGCATACATGGCTCGCTTATCCATGGAAGCATTACAATGTAGAACACCAGCCAAATCTTATGGCCTCTATCTGAAGGATCAATGGCTTCAATTCCAAACAGAAACTTGCGCACAAAGAGGCACAATGCCTTTCCAAGACTACAGGAAGTTCATGGATTTGTGTGACCAAAGCACCTCTGAGGACAAAGCAAAGATGGAAGAGTTATATCTACACAACATGGCCCTCACATACCTAAATGTGTGGGACCCCAATGCCAAGATAGGGGATCTATAATTAATGGCCATGGCATCGTGGATGAACCACAAAGAATTGAGGGTAGTAGAAATGAAAATATTGTTAATAAAAGAGAAGAATTAACCATTGATGATAAGAGCTGAGCCATCAGATCCTATGGCACTCATGAACACACACAACCTAGTTGTCAATGACCCTTAGATTGCCCCTAAATATCTAGCCAATCAGGAGCAAGCCATTGCACACTTAGAAGATATGTTTAGGCTACTTGGGGAGGATTGTGTGCATGCATGCATGAGAAGATGGAACACCCTGCCCCACATCTTGCAGATCAGGGAATACCATTCCCCCATGAGGTTGAAGGAGGCATTGAAAAGAGTGCCAATGTACAAGGGCTCCATGCAAAGGCTAAAGGTCAACTGGATTGGCCTCAAACTAAGTCCTCCACTCATTTCAGGCATGCTAGAAGGTAGAAGAGAAGAAGAAGAGGAGAAACAGTGGAAGGACATAGACAAAAATGTAGGATTTTATGGAGAACATGAGCAAACCATAGCAGAACCTTGAGATGCTAGGGAGGCCACTAGGGCCATACAATATGAAGAGATTGACTAGGTTGCTCAGAGGATGAGCAACACCTTCAGTAGGTGTTGATGATGAGCCTCATAAATGGGTAATTATATGGGCTCATTTTACCTCCTAACCTAGTCAAATCAACCATTCTCTTAGCCTATTGTATGATTTTCTTATTATATTTATGCTTATAGGGTGAGTTGCGTTAGTTATTATGCCATGTGGTCTAACATATATTTAATGCAAAATATTGATGGATTTCGAGGTCAAAATCAAGTATTTAATGGTCAAACTACAGCAATAGCTCGAAGTAGATAGAGGAGAGGACTTATAGCAGGGAATCCCCCTCATTTATTTCTCCTCACCTCGAATTCCCCTTCATTCAGATCGGAGTACAAGCAGCCAAATCATGCACTAAGAAGGCAGTCGAGCAAGTGGAAGATGATTTATAGTTATCTCAAGTTTTGGGAGCCAAGCCTCTCTAATTTTAAGGAAGTTTCTAGTAGCTTCAGATGTATAAGTAGAGAGGCCTAGGGCCTCACTAGGGTTGGATTTTTTTTTCTTATGTAAACTCTGCTCAAATTTCGAGCTTACTATTTTTAATAATTTTATGTAATCTTGCTATTTTTTGATAATGAAGATGGAATGCATTTTGAGCTAGCATTGAGTTACCTCAGAGGGTTGAATTTCTTGAGTTAGGGCCCAATCCAAGCAGCCAAGCTTCTCTTTACTTGTAGTTGTATGCTTTACTTCAGTTTGTAGATTAATTTGTTGTTAGATATATTTCTCTTATGGTTAAGAATAGGTTGTTTTTGATGATTTAGTAGCTTGCTTCCATTTATGCTTTTTGTAGTAGGTTAAATAGTAATCATAGAAGATTCAAAATGCTAGCAATAGTGCCTTGGCCTCTCTTCCTCCCTCTGGGACCATGATTTGAGGCAAAGACTCTCTTGCTGCCCCAGAAACACAGATTTTCCTCATTCCTAGGATTTCTAGTGTTTGCAGCTCTCTAGTAGATTGATAGTCTAGTTCTGCTTTGCTTTAGATCTTCATTATCATGTTCACTTCCTGATTTTCAATAGTCCTTTTGCATGCTTTCCTTTCTTACAACATTTCCTAGCATTTCCTTCTATACATCATAGTTTAGGCCATTTTAATGCAAAACTCTATTTTTCCTAGGATGCACTCATTTCATTGGTTGCTTAATTTTCTTGGTTGACTCTTAGTTTCTATGTAGCAGATCCCTTCCAGAAGTAGGCCAGCTTACTAGAAATCACACCCTCCATCTGAGCCATGCCCTACAGGTCTCCCAAATCTCACCTCAATTCTACCCTAGTTTCCTTCATTTTTCATAGAAATTCTTCCTCTCTCCTTGAGAAAACCCAATCATCTTTCTCTCTCCTGGTGTTTCATGGTAGACCTTAAGCAACCTAAAACCTCATTCCAACCTTCATCCACATTTTTCACCCACTCTCACACCGGAAATTTCTCTCGGCCTCCTCCTATATGCCTCCTGTAGTTTCCCTGTTTTCCTCCTATAGTTTTCATGTGTCCTCCTGTAGTTTTTCCTGTAGGCTTTCTTTTGAAGGCTGTGTGTGGGAAAATCCTCCAAAAGGCCACCTAAGACCTCCTAGGACCCATCCACACCATCCTACATCCTCCCAAACTCCAATACTTCCCTCTAATGCCACCTATTTGCTGCCACACTCACACACAATAAATTATATGCATGTTAAGTGCACATAAAAATCCAAAAATGTGTTTTTTGCTTATTTACTTCCACAAATAGAATGGTTAGATGTTGTCTACTTCCTTGAGTAGGTAATGGCACTTCTTTCATGGTTTTCATAGTGTTTTGGTAAAATTAGAATTAGCTTGTTAATTAGGTTTACTAGGTTTTGCTTTACATTCCAGTCTTTCTCCTTTCTGCAGTTAGAATAGCATCTGTAGAGTAATATTTTTCTTCCTTTCATCATACATAGAGCTTCTTCTGAAATCTATAGAAGTTGGCTTGAGATCCTATTGATATTGCACTAGCTGACCAAGTGACAACCTACAACGAGAACTACTACTTGTGCATATATCACCGATGCTTCAAAGTTTGTTACGAACTCCCAAGTTGATAAAAGTAAAGTTGGCAGCCCAGGAGTTGTAGCATTCTTGCTGCAATAGTGGCGCTCACCACAAACATTTGGACATATAGGATATTTGTTATAGAAACAAGTGAGGTTAAGAAGAAGTTGTAGCAAATAGAAGAAAAGGGTGACCTTCGGGAGAGTAAACTGCCATGTGAGTCACCCAACATCATGTGCTAAAGAAGGATTAAACTTGGAAGATGAGTATATATTATAGGGCATTAAACAAAATTACACTCAAGAAATAATACCCCCTAATTACAATAGATGATCTATTGGATCAATTATAGTGAGCCAAGTAATTCAAAAAGTTGGAATTAAAGTCTAGATATCACTAGGTTCAAGTTAAAGAAGAAGATACCTAGAATACAACCTTCAAAATCAAATAAGGTATGTATGATTGGTTAGTCATGCCATTTGGCCTATTCAATGCATGAACTATCTTTATGAGGTTAATTAATGATATATTGTTCCATTTTATAGATTCATTTGTTATTTTCTATTTGGATGATATATTAGCATCCAGTGCTACCTAGGAGGAACACATACCATATTTGAATCTGGTGATAGATATATTGAAGAAGAACTAATTGTTGTCAAATCTCAAGAAGATTATTTGGATATTAGTATTTGACATATCTAGGATATGTGACAGGTGGAGAAGAGTTGAAGATAGATCTGGCCAAGATGGAGGTCATCATGAAGTGGTTGATGCATACTAATGATTTTGAGGTCAAGAGTTTTGTTTGGGTAGCATAGTACTTAAGGAAATTCTTGGCCATGTTTTCAGTAGTAGTAGCGCCACTCCATGCCATAAAAGTGAGTGGAAAGAGTTTTTGATGAGAAAAAGGTTATCAGATGGCCTTTGAGAAGTTAAAGCATAAGATTAATCAAGCACCAATTTTGTCATTAACAAACTTTCAATATCCCTTCGAAGTGGAGACAAATGCGAGTGGGTATACTATGGAAATATTATTAATGCAAGAGGAAGGCATGTATGTTACAATTATCAAGTATTTAATGGGGAATTTCTTAACTACCCTACCTATGAGAAGAACCTCTATTCCCTGGTGCATAATGTAGAAACACTATCAAATGGGAAAGGAGATTGTAATCCACCCATGTCACCAATCACTATAGTATCTGTAGGCCTAGAGTAAACTACAAAAACCCAATAATTACAAGTGGATGGGGATTTTACAATAGTTTCATTTAGTGACCAAGTAAAGAATGGAACCATAAAAAAGTTGGACAACATTATTTTAAGGCCACCCATATCAAATATCACATCTATGGAAACTTTGATGCACATGGAACCATTAACCCATGATGGATATAGAGAGGCATTTTTAAAAGATGAGGAATTCAAGGAGGTATTTCAATAGTTGGAAATCCATAGTCATGTATAATGGTGCCAACACAATTGACTACCATCTCCAAGATGGATTACTCTATAGGTTGGACAAGTTATGTGTTCTTAAAGGTCAGTGATTGTAGTTGATTAGTAAGGATCACACCTCCAAGGTTGTGAGGAACTTTGGTGTAGCGAATACAATGGAAAGCTTGTATAGGTATGTGTATTGGCCCAAAACACAAGAATAGGTAGTTGGTTTCATAAGAGGAAGCATTTCCAACAAACCCAGTAATAGGAAAAAGGGTTTATATCATCCCTTACCTATACCAACTTATCCTTGGGAAATCATTTCCATGGAATTTATGGGAGGTTTAGCAACACACATGAATGTACATGACTACCTATTTGTGGTGGTTGATAGGTTCATCAAGATGTGTGATTTTATGCCCTATAAAAATACCATTAGTGGAAAATAAGCAACAAATTTGTTATTTTTATAGGTCTAGATGCACTTTGGGATACCAAAGAGAATCATTTTAGACAAGGAAAAAGTATTTCTTAGTGCATTCTAGACTAAATTATGGGAGATGGTGGACATGAAGTTGAAGAGGTCTACAACATCACATCCAAAGACATATGGGTATACATAAGTAGTCAAAGGGAATTTCGTTCAGCTTTTGAGGGGTTACAATCGTAAGCATGTGAAGACTTGGGATGAAAATATGGTATATAGACAACACTATTATAATAGACTAGTCCATAGTTTTATTAGTAAGTCCCCATTTGAAACTTGTTTTCGGATATTTTCCACCTTCACCAATGGATATTGAATATGGGAAGAAAGGAGTAGTGAGGGGAGATGTTATAAGGGATGCATTATGGGGAGAATTTTTTTTTAGAAGATAAATAAGATCCATATATAGATACAAGATACATTGTATAATTCACAATAGAAATGTAAATCTAGGCATGATCAGCATGGATTAGAGACTTCCTTCAAGGTGGGAAACAGAGTATGGTTATAGTTGAACAAGGGGAGGTTATAGGGTCTCGGTAAGAAAATCAAGGCTTTGTGATATGGTCTCTGTTGGGCCGCCAAATTAGCATAAACTTTTACTCCATTTTCACCTTTATCCTCATTTTGTCACCTCATTTCATCACATTATCATTATGTTTCCATTACCATATGGGTTCATATTTTTATTTTCCAAAGTTATTTATTTTATGTATTTATAGTGAATTTATGATTAAAAGTTAGAAAAATAACATGTATTTTCTTATATCTAAAGGTGGAATGAGTTTGGTGACATGTGTAGGTGATTTGGAAGGTTCCAAGACACTCTTATGTGGCCTCCAAGACTCAAATTCGAATTCTCTTGAAGATTTTTGGAGATTTTGGATAGGGGTCAAGCATATCTCATGGAGAAAAATCATGGATAAAGGAATATGTGTCTCATATTGGTTGTAGCCATATGAAGGATTTGTGGATCTAGGAGGGATTAGTGGATCTCCATCAATGAGTTAGTTGCTTATGCTTTTGTATAAATAGGAGTACCTCCTCCATTCCAAAAGGAGGACTCTTGGAGCATGTATCCTAACTTACGATGGAATAGAATAAAGTTTTCTTTCTATAGTTTTAGATATAAATTGTCTTAATGTAGTATATGAATTTATGGAATAGTTTGTCACTTTTTTGTTAAGAGAATTGAGCTCACTCTAAAAGGATCAAAGACACATTTTATTTCATTATAGATTTTAGTTTTATTTAATTACTTAGATGTTTGAAGATTTTTCATTATTAATGAATGAATTTTAGTTTAAATATTATCAGCATATGAAAGGATGAACAAGGGTCTAAGTTAGGCTCTCTTCCATTTGATATGAGTAATAATTGAAATTCATTCTCTTTTTCTAGTTTCAAGTGATTTTCTTAATTTCCAGTTTTCCAACAATGGACTTAATGATGAATGAATTTGTAATTAAGAATAGCAAGGACCTCCTTAGTTAGGATCCTCATCTATTATTTGTTTATGCATCTTAAGCTATTGTCCACTAGTGGTTTTTTATTTTTGTCCATGAAGTGGTATTCTAGAAGGACAAACCTGGTTCTCCTAAGTTAGGAGCCACTTATCCTGCTTATTACATAATGAATTAGAAATTACTTAGTTAAATTTTATATTTGTAATATGCACTTCTAATTAGTTTATAATTGCATTCCCTTCAGTTTCCATAACTTATCTTCTAAAGCTGATTATAGTTGTATTTGAGGTCTCATATATTTTGGTTTGCTTCTAAGTTTTACAAAACCCCCGGGTTGGCAATTAAATAATAGGGATTTAACATACAATTAAATCACTCAACAGTCCCTTTGAGATACTAGAAAGGGTGGTAGATAATTCCTATAGAGTCATTTGACCCCCATGTATGCTTATTTACTTACTGGTGAATGTAGAGAATCTGAAATTCTATGAGCATTCCTTATTAGATGAAGGAGAGGAATACATTCTACCTTTTGTAGATGAGTTGACACCAAATGATCAGGTAGAATTGATAGAGGATGCCTTTTTTAAGAATAGGTTTGAAACTAAAATCCATGGGTAGCATGACCTTTGATAGGTTGGGTTGAAAGGATGGCTTCCAAGAAGGGCTAATAGGTACACCCGAGAGAAGGTGGAGGAAAATTTTCCTCACCTCATGTAGTAAAACCTTTTTGGGACCAAAAACCTCCCAAAATGTGGAGGTGTTATATGGATTAGACAATAATATTGTTTTTCATCCATATTGATGATTTTAGAGTGGAAAAATTGGAGTAATAAGCTAACATGATCATTTTTACTAGCAAGACCCAGTTTGGAAAATTGGGCTTTGTATCCTTGTGAGAGAAATTTGAGGCATAAAATGGAATTTGTTTAGGGGTGAAACTTTTCCACTTGAGAGAAAAACCTTTATGTACCATTTTACACATGTATACCTTTCAAACAGTGTAAAAATCGTCTCAATTGGAGTCAACATGCAATAATTATGGCACTCAAAAGTTGAATTTCTTTTTTTACCACCATAATTCTAGAAGACAACATGTCAGCCCCCATTATTCATAGAAGAGTGGATATCCATGTAACCATGATGAAAAAGACTCTAGAATAACTAATATTGTAACTCTAGTTAAGAGTGGAAGGAGTCAAACCTAACCACTAGTAGGCCATCGAGTTGTGTTATAATTGAGCCACTAGGAGCAAAAGGGATTCCATTATATTCAAGTGAATTTATTCCATAAATTAGAAAGTATATGAGAGTCAACAAGGAGAGAAAAACAATATTATTTTTGCACTATAGTGGCCCATGGGCCATAGGCCTCAGTTCTTTGTACTTGCAGCCATTTTCCATTCAAAGAAAGAAAGTAGAGCAGGCTCACCTTCTAGCTAGGTTTTCTCTCAAAATGGTTTCCCAAGGTATATATTGTATTGTAGTGGTTATGAGGGATTGAAATTTTGTTTTTCTCTATTTTATATATTTTACGTATTGCATGCATGAAATGTAACTTAATAAATCCATAATTCTAAGGAAAAATAATTTGCATAGTATAGACTTCAAACTCTTAAGTATAATTTTATTAGATGTATTGTGATAAAATTTCCAATGGAATATCCATGATAGTTTAAAAATCACTCAAGAATCCATGGGGGTTTAGCTCCCCTAACCCCACTACCTTTTCTATCCCATCCATCCATATTTATTGCATTCATACACCACCCACTGCTCCTCCTTGTGGTATCCAAAACTATTTCATCTATTATGGATGCACCAATTCTCTCTCATGCATCTATACATCCATCATATGATGTGGATACCATTGTTGAATTAACAACAAATGTTACTTTAGACTAGATTGTGTGATTGACTGCTCCACCTACTGGTGATGCTCTGCCATTGCCTAAATTGTTCATGTTGAGATCATTTTGTTTATGAATTATGGAACTGATTTAGGAATTTTTGTATAGAATTCATTTCTTGAATCTTATCATTAATATAAGGTGGCATAAGTAAGAGATTAGGGTCACAGAGGAGAGAAATTCCATTTTCACAAATAGTATCATTCATGATGAGTCTTTTTAGCTTGAATTATAATGTACCATTTTGTAAGTGTGTTAATTCATTCTGGAAAAAAATGATAATAATGTTGCTTCTTTTTACATTCTCCAAATATAAAAACCACACCTAAAAGGGAAAAAACCCAAGCTCATACTTGAAATAATAGGATAAAGATTTATTTCCTATATCCACCTCATAGTGGTGAGGGTGGCAATGATGAATGACTTACCAATGAGTACCATTTTGTAGCTAGGGAACCATATTCCATTCTTCCATGTTTGGCCATGATGAGCCTTTGTATGAGTGCTTTGATGACCCATCTACAATGTCATTTTTTCCCAAAACATTTATTTTTGAGCATTTTAATGTGCACTTTGTTTATTTTACATGATAAATGATGATTTCAACTAGGCTACTCAATTAGTACGGTCACTCATATGCCTTTTTGTTTTTGATACAAGTATTGCATTGGATGTGGATGGATACTATGAAGGATTTTTCACCAAAAATCTTGCGAGGAAATATGGATCCTTCTCCTTATATAACTACCACTTCCACTAAAGCTATTCAAGTTTGCCAAAGACAAATCATTAGTTAATGATCAAGTATGCCAATGCAATTACCTGTAGAAGAGAGGCTTCCCATAATATTATGATATTTGGAGGGAATCAACCTGGTCTATCAAGGGAGACTATTCAATATTACATGTATAAATTTAATCAAACCTTGGAGTGAGCTAGTTCATTTTTTGTTGTTTAAGTTGATTTCAGTCTCCAAACATTTTTAAACTTTAGAAATGTGTATTCAGTTTTGTCATGTCAACAAATAAAGTTTTCTTTTCACTTTATTGTTATTGACTCTCTTATTTTCTTGATTGCCTGGGGGAGTTCCCACCCAAAGGACTCCAAGAAACCTTCTATACTTTACTTTCTCAACCTAATTTCATGTTTTATTATTTGTTTACAAATTGTTGTTACAAAATCTCCATATTAGCATGTATTTACTTTCTTGTAGAAAGATAAATTCCATGCTATAGCTACTTTATTAACAACATATATGATTGCTATGATTTTTCTTAGGCTAATCAAGTAGTTTTCATGAACATAAATAAATCCCATCTCTGCTTGTAGCTTCCATTAACTAACTGGGAACGTTTCATGTTGCAGCACAAAGTTTCCTATAGCTCTACAATTGATCGTATATAGGATTACTAAATTGATCATTTCAGCATATTTGTTAATAGAAATGCATATTCTGTCTACAACACCACTAATGTCATCACATAATGAGGATGAATCAATGGAAAATTAGGATATAGGAGATCCTCCTATAAATTCTTGTTATAGTGTTTATGTTTTCCTAGCATTTGAATTATTTTATTTTACAATTTGGTTAGATTAATAACACTCCCTTTTAACTGAAACAATTTCATCCTCTAGAATTAGAATTAGTTATAATTGGTAAAGTATAATTTCTTTTAAGAATTGGTTGGTTTCCCTTGCAACTAAGTTAGATAGATTTCTACTAGTAGCCATGAACTGCCAATGAATTTCGCTTTACTTGAACTATCAAAATAGGACCTAGGGTGATTTTCCCCTTCGTTAGTTAGGATATTAGAATATATAGTTTCATAATAAGAAAAAGAGAGTTTGGCTTGCACATATAGTTCCCAACACCTCTAAATTTTTTACCATGGAGGCTTCACTAGGAGAGAAATACCATACAACGTGCATTCATATTGAGGGATATATATCAAGGAAAGAATGGCATAATATATTGAGCATATAATAGGGGGTAAAGGGTTTTTATATTGTCAGGTATAAAAAATGGAGTTCAAATTTAATGAAAAAATGGATACCTACAATATCTAGTGAAAGTAGGGGTTTTTTAAATTGGGAAGGTTTATTGGGTTCATATTAGCAGGGGGTTATATAATGTGATTTTTAGAGGTATTTTCCAATATGTAGTGAAATTAAGGGTAATGTTTAGTATGCCACAAGAGCAAGTTATATGTCATAGGTTCATTGAGTGAATCCCCCATGGTTTATACAAAACTTAGGTTGATGATTAGATTCAGTAGTCATAGAAGGGAAATATTCTTGTTTCCATCATAAATCCCACCACCTTTCAGAGTTGTTGTTGAAGAGGTGCTAAAAGCTTATATTTTCTTCACTTATCATCCAATGATTTGCATTATCTCTTGTTTCCACATAAAAAAACATATAACTACAATTCTAGATATCATGCATGCCTCAACATATGGATAGTTTTGGAAAATTCTTACCAAAAATCCATACATTTGAACCATACACTAACAATCAACAACAACAAGTTGGTTGTAATTCCTCCTCTCAAATAGAAATAGAATAGCTTATAAATTTTTGGGACATGGAAGATATAGAAGTTGAGAACCTATTTGAAAATTAATCTATATCTCGCTATACCATGGCTAAATATGGAGAAAAACAAGAGGCTTTTGAATCTCCTATCAAATATATTAAGGGGGTAAAAAAAATGAAGAACAACAATCTCTCTATGCTCCATCACTTCTATGGATTACCTACTAAGGACATTGACACCTTATTGTCTAATTTGTTGTTGTGTGTAGTTCTTATGGTTACACAGCTAATGAATAGAAGCTCAAACTCTTTCCCTTACACATTGAATAGTAAACTCTAAGATGGTTCATAATCTTGCAAGGAAATAGTATCTCTAGTTAGGACCAGATCAAACAAGTGTTGAGAAATCCAAAGAGGTGGCAGTTAAACGATTTCTCTTATTATGAAATTATCTTGTGAAGTTTATTATTATTATTAGTTATTTGGAATTATCTTTTCTTATCATCAAGACTAATTCCAAGCAACAAATAAAAGAGAACACAAGATGTAGGCATGCTACCAGGGAAAAAACCCTCTCTAGGGGAAAGCCTAGTCAAAATTATTCCTTCAGTAGATTTAAGATGAGACAACCAAGACCCTTACACCTTAGACTTGAGACTTCTCCATCAAGTCATCCTCCTTTCACTGTGTTTGCATACTATGATCCATATCACCATGTTAACTTTAGATTGTGTATTCACTTAGACATCATCATTATGATACCATCAAGATCTTATTACTATAGGATCACCGAACTGATGTCACTAAGATACTGAATTCATTTTGATAGCTTCTGAACTGAGGTCACTATAGTGGTACTAAACTGAAATGGCACACAAACTATGAGACTATAGTAGTGTTGGAAATAATATTGAGAAGGGGGGGTGAATCAGTATTATCAAACTCTTCTCAATATACCTTCCAGATTTATACTTAAATTTATTCTTCAGATATTGATCATTGATTTGTATGTTAGTGCCATATAATAATAAACAAGAACAAGAAAAATAGATAGGCACACCAAAGAACACCAGATATAAGGTGGAAACCCAATGAGGGTGAAAACCACCTGCTGCAATATGTCTCTA
>APFE031628151.1:3646-45705 GCA_000404065.3 Pinus taeda | reverse complement strand
CTAAAAACTTTTAAACTTATACTTAAAATATAATAAATATTAAATTAGATTAATACATTTTCAATTATAGCATTATTGAATTAAATAGAAGCGAAATACTCATGCTTGGAAGGCTTTTGTTATCCGGTGGCAAGTTCTAACACATTAGAATATGAAAATAGAGAGAAAAATAAATAATAAATCATGTGATATGTCATGAGATACCTGAATACTTATTATGTTATAATAATTATGTTATTATAAATGTGTTGTCAAAGAAGGAGGTGTATCAAAAGGGCATACAAAATACATTAGAATAAGATAGAAAGAAAATAAGTAATCAACCCTTTGATATTTCATGAGATCATCAATACTCATTATGTTATTCACAATGTGATATGCTATGAGATCATAATAACTATGTTTATGTTATAATCAATATGTTGTCAAGGAGGGAGGTGTATTAGAATAAGAAAGTAAAAAGAAAATGAATAATCAACGATGTGATATTTCATGAGATCATCAATACTAATTATGTTACAACCAATATGTTGTCAAGGAAGTAGCGTATCAAGTGGCCATAAAAAATTATATTGCACCATCTTTAATTATTATGCATAATCAAGTGTGCAATATATCATGGGATTTATCAACACACATTATGTGATATTCAATATGTTCTCTAGGAAGGAGGTGTATCAAGAATCTATAAAAAGGATATTGCATTTCTTTTAATTATTATTTAGTTATTTAAATATTTATAGTTTTTTAAATTATTATTATATTTTTATATTAAATTTATATCGTTTTAAATTTATTATTTGTTGATGTATAATTAAGTGGTCAAACTTTAATTAAATCAGTGGTATTCATGGGTTTGAAAGTAGTGTGGTGAATTATGTGACATCTAATATCTTTGCTTTCAATCAAATTGTAAACTTTAACTTCTTAAATCACAATAAATTTGACTCTAACCATAGACATTTAACTTTAACTTTAGATTTTTTGAGGAAAGACAAGCACGTGCATGAGAATTGTGAGAGTTAAAACAAGATGTGTTTTGACGAGAGTAAATGGAACATCTTCTTAAAGGATTTAAAGAGTGTTTTGCACCCCTTAACTTATCAGGATGTCATTGAAAACATCTACTATAATTTTACTACAACCTTCTTCGCTACCATTGGCAAGTTCTGTATCGAGGTGTCATATAAAAAGAATAATAGAATTAGCAACCCTAGGTATGATAATGGTTGTAAAATTGCTACAAAAATGATGAGGGATGCTCCTCACAAAACCTTAAAACTTTATAAGATAAATATTTACAAAGCTCTTATTAAAAGAAAGAAAAGATACTATATAAGTAGAAAGAAAAAGAATTTACCACACCTCTCTAAGTCTAGCCCTAGAAAGTTTTGGAGGAAAATTCTTATTCATAAGACTAAAGGAAATCATTTCTTTCTCTTGAAGAACTAGAATATTTACCTTAAAGGCATATATGAATCCCCTAATACCATGGGTGCCATTTCTTTTTGTAATCTTGGCAAGACTACATCTTCATCATGTTCAATACGTTACCCCCATCGAGCGGAGAATTGAACCAATGACTACACATCAAGCAGTGCATTAAGATAGCACATGATCCCCATCTATCCAATACCCCATGGATGCCATGGACACTATTTTGAATTCGCCTATAGAGGATGATATATTTTATTTCGGAAACATTGACTTTAGGATTTAGCAACTCACTAATGGTGAAGCTAAGGATATTGAAGGCTACCAAGCTGAAACTTTTAATATGGGAAAACCTATCCTCATCGTGCACATACACAAACTCTTTAATTTGATAGTGCAGAAAGGCTTATCTAAGACTTATATGTAGATTTGATATAAGCACTACCTCTAATTGCATGACCATTATGATTAACCTTATTTTAATGAAGCTCTACAATCTTATTTTCGAAAAGAATATTATCCTTTCGCTTGAAATACGTTGCAAAGGAGCTAAAGGCCAAGTTAGGTTAAAGAGATATCAGTCAACTATAAACCATATTGTTTCAATTACGATAATTGTAAAGGAATGCCACAATAATAAAATTGGTCTCTTCTATTGTTTTGTGGACATTTAAAAAACTTTTTCTACCATTCTTATAACAAAACTATGGAAAATTTCAAAAGGGATAATAATTCCTCTCAAGTTAAATGTTTCTGTTACGAGGCTCTATGAGAATGTTATTTCCAAGCTTAGGACCATTGAGGGTTGATTGGAATAAAATAAATGGAATATTACAACAGACAAGAAAGTATGTCCCTTATCCCATACCTTTTGGGGCATACAAATTTATGAGATATAGGTTGTGTTAGCCCCATGCTAGTTCATGAGGTCATAAATCTTCTCCTTAACATATATGATAAATTATTCTTTTTGGAAGGAGCGATTATGATGTCGGGAAGCAAATTAGAATCTGCCTGGATTTTTTCTCGAAGATTTGTTTATGACAATAATTCATTGGAGGAAGTTCCTTCAATCAAATATCTAGAAATCAACATCCATCATAAGCTCAAATGGATTTAGCATCAAGAAAATGATAAATTGAGGTTGGAATGCTTACTATGAGCTTGAAAGCAAGTGTAAGCTGCAACATATTTGGATTTTGGATAAGAAAGGATCCTCTTTGAGATTATAATCACTCATGTTATTTTATGTGGATGTAAGGTTTAGTATTGTAGTATATATAATGATTCATGGAGAAATATTGAATAAATACAAAAGCATTCTATAAGCTCCAACCTCAAAATTTATGGAAGCACTCCCTACCCTATCCTCTTCATTGGAAGAAGCCTTCTCCCCTTTGAAAGAGTGGATATGTTTATGTATATTAAGTATAAGAGGAATTATAAGCATGGATTCCAAGAAGTTTCCTAAATTTCATTCTATTCTTGACCCAACCATTGGGAAATTAGGGAGGATATCATCTTGTATAATCTAGATGATATTAGAAATAATATCACTTCAAAAATTTTGGGGCAATAAAAAGCTAGAGGGTAAACAAAAACTAAGCTATTATAAAGAGGTTAGAAACCCCTATCTCGTAAAATAAAATTTTCTATTTATACCAATGTAAGAAGAAAATGAATGTTGTCAAGATAAGAAATAATTCTCATGATCTTCATAGTGAAATTGTGCATTGGTCAATTCCAAAAATGCCATGAGATGAAAGAGTTTATCACTTGTGCGATCCTAAAAGGGTTGAATATAAAAATCACTTTCTCTTAGATTGTCCACCTTATAGTCAGATTCGATAAAATTTTCAAAATATTTGTCATACTACCAACCTAAATCTCTACCTTTCAGGTTAGGAAAAATATTGTATTAAAGCGAAGTATGGCTTTATCATCAATATATTAAAATTATATATTAACAATAAAAGAATTTACCATATATAAATAGAAATTTTCAATCTTGTAAATATAGATGTAATCATAAACAATATTACATCTCTATTCACTAGGGAACATTACAATTGAACGTGATAAATAAGCATAACACATTAGTTCATTACATATTTCACATGTGTAAAAATTAAAAAAAAATCCTCAAAATAACTATCTAACTTTATTTTTAATTTTATTATTATTTTGATTAGATATTAATTATATTAGGTTAATTCTTATATTATTTAAAGAAACATTCGAACAAGATTTATTTTATCAAAGAGATTTACCCCAATTTTCTTGGAGATTTTCATTTGGTAATAGAACTTGTTACAATACACATTACCAATTTATCTCTTGTTCATTTATCTCTTATCATTATCGACATATTCAAAACATATTGAATATTTTTTAATTAATCATTTAATTAAAGGGGGAAAAAACTAAATAAAATCTCAACTTTTTAATATTATTTATATTTTTGATATTTTAACTATCCATAAATTACTTCTGTGATCAATATAATAATATGATAATAATTAAATTTATCTTAACCCCCACTTTTTTTAATATTTATCCATATAATTAAACAAAACACAAACTTATTATTTTCTGTATTATATATTATTTTATTTACCATATAAAATATTTTATATAATACTAATTAAAAATTAAAATGAAATAACAGCCTTGATTCCCTTCATGCACAATAACTTCATCAACAAACCAAACATTTACAAAGACCATCAACTACGATGCATTCCAACTTCTGAGTTCTTTCGCAGCTTCGCCTGCAACGCCTTGATCTGTTTGTGCAGGGTCGTTTGCAGCACGACTTACTGCCCATTTTTCATCCACAATTTTCTTCCTCCCGATTACATAAACCGTCAATGCACATTATAGACATTACAGAGAATTATGGACCTCATTACATAAACCATCAATGCATATCACATAGAACATGAACCATGCAATGAAAAAAATGATAAGGTCATCATTCAATATGTCATGATGAATATGAACTAAATGCCCAAAAACACGTGATATCGTCTTATCCATGGAAGTTGGCTTTACCCATTACACACACACTTAACATAAACAATGTATCCCATTCATGTACAAAATGACAGTAAGGGAAGACAAAACACTACAAGTAGTTTATGTTGGTTGTCCTTATATATATCGTTTATTTCTCAACTTTTCAGATGAGCTGAGAGCAATGACTTCATATCCCTCCCATCTCATTTTGACGTTTAGTTGTATTATGGGTAGCTAATGATGTCTCATGTTATTTAGTTGTATTATATATCTCAATTCATGTTATTGTTAAGTTATTATTTATTATTATTTATTATGTTTACAACCTTTTAAACCAATTTAGGACTTTCTATTTAAGGAGTTGATTTGTCTTAAGTGTTATTTTTATCAATCTTTTGGTGTTATCCATATCATGTATTTGAAGTACTATCATTCTCAATTTTCAAATCATGTAATAAATATTCGTTTAGGGCCTTAAAACTCATAATACCACCATGCAAAACCCATGGTACAAAGGTGCGAGTTAACCGTTTACATGAATTTGTCGCTCTAACAACTAATCTAGACTCTCTTACACCTTTCACATAACTATACCCTTCTATTCCTCTTTGGAATGTCTCTTCAATTATCTCATTCTCGAACCTCTCTTGCCTTTGAAAAAATTAATTTACAAGTATACAATAAGGTTAGCTATGGATCTACTTCCACCTCTCTCATGCCTATAAGACTAGTTGCACATCATCTCTAATGTGTATAAAATAGCAGCAAGAAATGCTAAAAATGGAAGTGATAAAAATAGCACTGCTATAAATAGCAGTTTGCGTATGAGTCTTGGATTGGGCAAGAGGTATTGCAAAGAGAGTAGAAAAGCTTTTCAGCTGATTCTTTTTGTAATACGGGCTATATTTCCACTTGTATGATAATACAAAGATGGGGTTTTATGTTGGTGCTTTCCCCTAGTTATATCTTCTGTGTTATGTTTGATTGATTTCTGATTCTCAGTTATATGTGTTCTCATTGATCTTGGTCAATTCAATTAAGCTTCCAGAAAGTTTGTTGTAGAAGTAGATCTTGTATTTTGTTTTAGTCTATTGCATTATCAGGTAATCTAGAGTGGGAATTTCTAGATGGTATCGGAGCTAACTGATTTGTAGAAAAATTCTACATGGTATCAGAGCAAAGGTAATCAAAGTAGTGAACAGTATATGAAGAAGAGGATTCGAAGTAAGAAAAAAAACGGATTGAGAGATTGCAGAGCAGATATGAAAAGTAATGTAGGAAATTTTCAGAAACAAATAGCAGATTCGAATTCCTTGTGAAAAAATACCGAAAATAAATAAATAAAAAAATCGACCAAATCAGAATTCATATGAGGGAGACATCGCTGATTTAAAACCAGCTATCTTTCCAAAAATTTTCCTGATTATGGGAAATATGAAAGAGATTGGTGTGCTAGCCAAGAACCTGTGTGCATTTGAGGTACAAATCGCATGAAAGGCCTTGAGGAGCAAGGCAAGGGTTAGATACTTGGTGGTTGAGAGGGAGAGTAAGTTACCTCTCAACATGCAGCACCAGAAGAAGTCTCAGACAATTGTGGAGGAGCCACTTGGTGAAGAAAGTTCAGGAGGTTGTGGAGCAGCCACAACTAAAGAAGCTGACAGGAGATCAAGCAGAGACATCTACTCATGCAGAGACCTCCAGTAGGGGGAAATTTTGAGCTAGGTGGGTGGTGAGCTCTAGTATTACAGAAATAATGTTGCAACTCCCAGGACTCCCTTCTTTACTTTTATCAACCTGGTAGTTCGTAACAAACTTGGAAGCGACGTTGTTGTATGCACAAGTACTAGCTCTTGCCGCAACTGTCACTTGGTCAGCTGGCACAAGTCTGCTAGGGGCTCGAGCCAACTTCTATGAAGTTTGAGAAAATGCTTTTTAACTGATGGATGGAAGCTAACTTGAAGGAAGCTAATCTTCTTGCGAAAAGAAAATGAAGAGCTGAAAGAAAGCACAAACCCTAACAAACCCTAATCTGACCAGCTAATCTCACTGATGCAAAAAAGAGGATGCAAGCTACTGAAAGAGGTGCCATTACTTCTAGGAAGGTAAAATGCATGTGCTATACTACCTCTATCCGAAGAAAATATCTTTTTGTATTTTTGAATAAGTTATGAGAATTATCATGCATAGGCTTTCACTATTCTTGACTGTGCAGAGGTGAATCGACGAGAAGAAATGCTTGGAAGAGGTCGGGAAGGTTCAGAGAGGGCCTAAGGGGTCCCTAACACCCTTCCAGAGAGTTTCACAGAGTTTTGCTATCAAGAAACCTCATTTGTGAGCTTCTACACGAAGTCTGGAGGGGTTCTACAGGATGTTCAGGAATTTCTGCAGGATGTTCAGAAATTTCTACAGGATGTTCAGAAATGGGATTTTGGAGGATGGATGAGTGAGGAAAGATGAAGGAGTTGGTATGGAGGTAGGATAGGGGTTTGAAGTGGTCTAGGGACTAGTGGATGGATTTGAGAGAAGGTGTAGATGGCTGAATTTGTTCAGAGAGAGCTGAAACAATGTTTTCACAAAAAGGTAGGGTTATGTGGGAAGAATGACAAATGTGAGGCAAGAAACCCAGTTAGGGGATGGAATAGATGGGTCTGACGAATTTTGGGTGGATGAAGAAGTGGTAGAGGTGATCTGCAATGTATATTTCCAACTGAACCAATAAAGACTTGCAAGTAATCAAAGACCTAGTTATGCCAACCTAAGCTGATCTAGCTAACAGTAAAGTGAATAAACAGAAGCTTTATTTGCAAGGAAACCATGTATATTAACTACGCAACGAGGAATTCAAAGATCTGAACATGTAACCAACTTCTGCAAATGAAAATCGCACACTAGTGATTGCATGGCAAAGCAAAAATAGTGTTTTTGTTTGAGACATCAAGGTTACTTTGATCCCAGCCCCTGATCCTATGAGGGAGAGGTGAAACCAAAGGTGCTCATTGGCCTTTTTCTGATGCTTTTTCCCTATTGATATCCTACAAACTTAATCTAAACATCAAAAGCCTTTCTAACCATCAACAGTGACCTAGTTAATTAGCACAATTTAATCTGCCTAACAGAAATAATTTTGCAAATGCATAAAGGAGAAACAACGATGCATAAAGGAGAAATAACAATATATAAAGGAGGCCTTGGCTCTTAGTTTGGGCCCAACCCTAAGAGCTACAACTCCTATAAAGAACTCAAAGCTGATACGAAATAGGACTACTTGTCATTATCAAAAAATAGTCATCACCCGAAAGTTAAGCCACAATGGCTACAAGAAAACGAGCAAAAAGTGACAGCACTATAGTGCAAAAAATGCAATAGTTTCAAAAGTAAAATACGAAGGTTGCGGCCTTCTTATTTATAAATCACGAGGGGCCTAGCAGGCCTCCTAAATTCAAGGGACTCGGTTGTTCCAACTGCTAGTAGACAGTCCCTCTTCCCAAATCTGCTTGGCTACCTTTAGGATCCGTTTTTTTGGCCTGTGAGCTTGGAGTTGAGGGTGGATATCGCGAGGAAGGGCCATTTAATGTCAGAGACAACCCCACTACGAATCCACACCTCAAGCTTGGCTATCACCTAGCCCATGATTGCTTGGTTTTGCTCCAACATTTGTCCAAAAAACCTGAAATAACCATGTATTAGCCTCCTAGGTAGAGTGACCACCCTTATTCGTTCAAATGACATAAACATACTAAAAAACATGCATAATCTATGAAAAATGGAGGATTGAACAAGGACAATTAGGCAAAATGAGCCCAATAAGTTACCCAATTCGGTGCTAATTAGTGTGCAGAGGGATCACATGCATCCATACCTATAGGTAGGAGGTGGGGCGATGTGGAGTGATCGTCCCAGGAATGCTGGAATAGGGGTAGGATCCTTAGGTACCCAACCTCTTTGATTCGACTTTGCTACAGGAGCGCTGATGAGGAGTAGCAGGACTGACTGATTGGGTAGAGACAGATGTAGATGGAGTGGCAGGTAGAGCTACAGTGTAGGAGTCCCAAGACTATGTAGAGCTAGCAAGCTGCAATAATGCGAGAGGCATAGGAGTATTGCACCAGCGCATGATGACACAAAGAGGTGTGCAACGATGCGAGATGCATGGAGTGTTGCAGTAGCTCAGAGGTTAGAGAGGGAGCACTTGTCAATAGCAGGTAGAGCTTCAGCATCTAAGTATGCTTCTAGCCCAACAAAGAGGTCAGTGGGGAGTTTTTGTTCTGAGAGTTGCTAGAGCAACCACACTTGGTAGAAGTGTTGCATGCAAAACATTCTATAGGTACAGGATTGGGTTCGAGTTGAAGCCTTTCCTGTTGAGAGGGAGTTTTGAAAATAGCAATAAGAAATGCTAAAAATAGAAGTGCTAAAAATACCACTATTATAAATAGTAGTTTGGATACCAGTACTAGATTCGGCAATAGGGAATGAAAAATGGAAGTGCTAAAAATAGAATTGTTATTTTTAGCAGTTCAAGATGGATTCCTAATTTAGTCAGTCCTTGCACTGAACATAGGAAGTAAAATTCAAATTTGAACTTAATAGCTATCTGGAAATAAATTAGTGAATTCTCCATGAGTTTATTAGTTGTGAAAAACCAAACACGAAGTCTATGTGAGGACATGCAACAATTTCTCTATTAGTTGAGGAATTTATCCACTAGTTATAGAGATAAGGATGAGTTCTATATTGAGTAGTAATTAGTTCGCTTGGTTAACAGAGTCAAGTCAAGTTAGATTGATTTAAATAGTTTGTTTAAATTAATGTGAGTTCAGTTAGTTAATGCATGCTTGCATATAACTGTTGCACTTCAGATAACTAAAGATTCTCTCATGAATAACTCATGCATGTCAGCTCAGACAGAGACCGAGCTGAGATCAGAGGAGGGACAGTGTACTATTATTTGGATGGATTTTTCCTATAAAACAAGCTCATCCATGGAGAAGTATTTATCTCCTCAAAGACTGGGCAGTTGAATCAGAGGTTAGTGAGTATGTGAAGAGACCAATTCACACAAGTGGTTTCATTGGACCTTAATCATAATTGTGCAAAGAAATAGGAGGTTGGGAGGGTAGACCAGAGGTTAGATAGAGACCTTTAACTATCTATGAGTAGCAGAGCTATTGTAGAGAGAGCAGGATAGCTTTTGAGCTGATTCATTTTGTCATATTGGCTATATTTCCACTTGTATGATAATGCAGAGATGGGGTTTTAAGCTGGTTCTTTGCCTTGGTTATATCTTTTGTGTTATGTGTGATTGGTTTCTCATTCTCAGTTATAAGTGTTCTCATTGATCTTTCTCAACTGATTAAGCTTCTCCAAAGTTTGTTGTAGAAGTAGATCTTGTATTTTGCTTGAGTACATTGCATAATCTATTGATCTAAAATGGGAATTTCTACATAATTCCTCTATACATCTTTGTAGGATATTGTTTGGCTAGCTTAGTCCTAATCTTTTATATTTAATTAGTTCAATACCTAGAAAGTTTCAACCCTAAAGTTCAATAGAGGCTTTGTCACAACTAGGCAAAGTGATATGTCATCCCCTCTATGTATTTGTGTGTTTTATGATTTATATTTAAAATAATAGATCTATTGTTTACTATGTGTGTGTGTGAATATATATATATATATATATAGAGAGAGAGAGAGAGAGAGAGAGGGTAAAGGGGCGATATTATCTCTTTTAACAAAACCAATTCTATTATTTGCATGTATTTATCTTTCAGAGTGTAGGTCATTCTAGGATGTGGATCACTCTTGGAAGATCGTCATGACTCTACAATATCTAAAAGAGTATGATGATCTATTGTGGTGAACTTCAAGTAAGTTTTGTTCCTTCTTCTCTTTCCTTCCCGAGCATTAGGGTTTCTATCTCACTGATGGAATTACCAAGTAATTAACCCTAGTTTGTTGGTCTAATTTACTTTTTTAATTTGTTAATAAAACCTAATCTAAATCGTCATTGGATTACCTAAGTCACATATAGTCATAGGTTGTTATTAACATGATATTATGATCTTGATTAATAGAGTAACTTTTCCCCTAGAAAACCTATTCTAAATCCCAATTAAATCACCCAAGTCACATATAACTAGAGGTTTTCATTACAAATATGTTAAAGTCCTAATTAATATAGTGGATGTCACTCTTATTTTCAAATTATTTTAGTATACCGTAAAGTGATTGAGCACTTAGATCGAAAAAAATTAGCATCTCCATTATCCTCTTTACATATTTTAAGTGTGTATCTGGGGGTGTGGTGGTCCTCCATCACCCGCTCCTCGTGCCCCCTAACACTACTTGTGGTAGAAAAAATATATTGATTATCTATATTTTGGTGGCTTCATTAGGGAGAATTTAACAACCCTTCCCTCCCATTAGCAAAGACACCCTTTTCTCTTTCATTTTCAACCACTGCTCCCACCATAGTGGGCATGATGTATTTATTTATTGAGAGATATAAAACCATACTTCACCCTATATCACTCTATTCCAATCTACTCTTTAAGATAACCTTGTTCTCTATCCTTTATATTTCCATGATGGAATTCATCTAGGTTAATAACATTAACGTGAGTAGCGATGTGGCTTCTCATGGGGCCCTTTCCTATCCTTTCCATTTATCATGTGTTGATAATGCTAATCCTAACTTATATGAAGGTCTCAACCATTTACAAGGGTATTTCTTATGGAATTGAGGCACCTTCTACCATGGTCATCCCTATCTCCCTATAGAGGAAGAAGTTGGTTAGTCCCCTCACTCCTCTAAACAAGGAGAATATTATAGGTCTCCACTTGAGAAACTTGTTTTCTTAGGAGACTCTACCTTTCCTTTCTTTAGGGGCATTTCTAAATAAAAACAACACCCCCATATCCCAAATGACCTCTCCCACAACAAACCATATTCATCCAAGTCTTATATGAATCCCATGTCATTTCCTTGTCCTCAAATACCATAAACATTAACATTTTGTGATGGAAATATAATGCACCTTATCACAATTTCTAATGCACATAAATCATGTAGGCATACAAGTGCATTAGTGTTAACCCCAAAACTATTTAAATCTTGTCCAAATAAATCTAAGCATCCTTAAGGTGGACCAATTTTTCTTAACAATAATAGCATGACTTACTTAATAAGTACATATTCCAATGTAAATTCCACAACACACACAGAGCCCAACAATCACCAAAGGAAAGCATATATTCCAAATTTCTATGAACCATAAAAATATGTGTACAATCCAATAACTTCATGAATCCTTAGAAAAGTATCCTTCCTAACCATGGAACCTTATCAAACATATTTCCCTCAATTGTATGATAAGTATTTATTCCAAAATTATTCCATCCATGAATATTATGTTTCAAAAAAGTCAAAATGTTTCAAAGGGGTGAAAACTAAAATTGAGTGTAAAAAACAACCTCTTTTTATTCAACTTCAAATCCCCCAACCATGTATGAGGAATAATAGTGTGATGTGCTATATTAATAATAATATGCCCAATTTTCAAGGATACTCTAACCAAAAAATTTCACATAGGTAAAAAGAATATATAACATCAAATATGTAATTTTATCAAATTGTTAGGAGATATTTCCCCTAGATTACAAAACATAGGTAAATCTATCCAAATCACCGAAAGTTAGAGGCACCATAGGAGAAATCCCCAGTACCATTTGAAGGGTTTCTACACGGATTGCTTTGATTTCATGGGAAATAGTGTCATCTTGGTTAATCTCTTTCCACATTCTCTATTGGGTGATGTCATTAGATGGTTTCAATGTCTCCTTGAACCAAATGCCCAAAAAATCATTTTATCTTCTTGGATTGTCATTGATATTTTTCAAGAGCCATTTCAAAAAAACTAAACATAAACAAACATATAGTCAATTCATGCACAAAGCGACACTAACGGAGGACAAAATTCCGCAACTAATTTTTGGTGGTTGTCTTTATACGTATATCATTTATTTCTCAAATTTTCACAAATTTCCATTAACTCTCAGCAATGACTTCACATCCCTTCTATATGATTTTGTCATTTAGTTGTATTAGATGTATCCAATGTTGTCTCTCGTCATTAGTTGTATTATATGTATCCAGAATCACTTCCTAAAGTGCTTAAACATTAATTAATTAAGTGTTTTTGTATGTGTTGTGTAGAAGGTTACGGTTAAGTCTGTATGGATTGGATAGTAATTTCTTATGTTCCTCTAATGTTCATTGAACTTGTCCCATCTTAAACTTGTCCCATCTCTCTCAAGCTTATAAGACTCTTTTCACATCATCTCTATTGCATTTATGCATAACTCTGAGAATGTCTTTGGGTAGCTTAGTTATAATTTTGTCTATTTAAGTAGTTCATCATCGAGCGTCATCACTTAAATAGTTCTTCTCATAACTTGAATGTTTCAACACTAAAAATTCAATATACGTTCCATCATAGTGAGGGAAAGTCATATTTCATCCTCTACATGTATTTGCATATTTTGTTATTTATCTTTAAAATAGCAAATATTTTGTTTCTACATCTATTTGCATATTTTTTTCTTTATCTTTAAACTAGTAAATCATATATATATATAGAGAGAGGGTGGTGGGGGGTAGGGTATCGTCTCCTCTAACAAAACCAAGTTATTATTTTGATTGTTTTATCATTTATATTTGAGTTTGTTGTCATTCTAGGATGTAGATCACTCTTGGAATATCTTCATGAGTCTCCACTATCCCAATGAGTAGGATGATTTATTTTGGTGAATTCGAAGTAATTTTTGTTCCTTCTTCTCTTTCCTTCCTGATCATTAGGGTTTCTAGCCCATCAAGGGAATTACCGAGTAATTAACCCTAGTTAGTTGGTATCATTTACTTTTCTAATTTGCTAATCAAACCTAATATAATTCCTAATTGAATTACCTAATTCACATATAGTCATAGGTGATCATTGACATGATATTATGATCTTAATTAATACAATTGATTTCCCCTAGAAAACTTAATCGAAATCGAAATTAAATCAACAAAATCACATATAACTAGATGTTTTCATTACAAATATCTTAAATTCCTAATTGATATAGTGGCTTTTACTCTTATTTTATTTTACCCTAAAGTGATTTCCTACTTGGCCCCAAAAACAAATAGCATCTCCACTTTCCTCCTTTTAGTTGCGTGTGTCGGTGTGTTGATCATCCATAGCCTCCCTCACACCAACTGTGGTATAAATAATCTACTCATTATCTACATCTTGGTGGCTTAATTTGGGATATTTTAACACCACTTCCCTCTCATTAGAAAATACTCCCTTTTCTCTTTCATTTTCAACCACTACTCCCTCCATAGTGGGTATTATATATTTATTTGTTGAGAGAAGTAAAGCCCTCCTTATCCCAATGTCACTCTATTTGAATATACTCTTTAAGATATCCTTATTCTTGACCCTCTATATCTCCATGATGGAATTCATCTATGTTAACACCGTCAGCATGACTAGTTCTGTGACCTTTCATGGTTCCCTTTCCTAGCCTTTCGATTTAATATGCACTCATAATGTCAAACCTAACTTATAGCACATTCTACCAAGGTGATCCCTATCTCCCTATAGAGGAATAATTTGAGCAGTCCCCTCATGCCTCTAATCACGAGAATGTCATTGGTCTACACCTAAGCACCCCATTATTTTAGGAGAGGCTATCTTTCCTTTCTCTTGGGACCTTTATATAGAAGAAGAAAACCCCATATCCCAAATGACCTCTCCCACTATAAACATTATTCATCCCAGTCCTGTATGCATCGCCTTGTAATTTCCTTGTCCTAAAATACCATAAACATTAATATTTTGTGATGGCTACACAATTCACCTTGTCAGAAATTCCAACCCACATAAACCAAGTAGGCATACAAGTGCATTACTATCAACCCCAAAACAATTTAAATGTTGTCCAAGGGAATATAAGCATCCTTACCTAGGCATTTCATCAACGACCTAGCCTAAACAAGTGTCCACATAACAAATATCCCACATGTGAGCCAATTTTTTATAACAATAGTAGTGCAACTTCTTACCAAGTATAGGCCAGTCACTTCATAACCCCTTGGAAAAGTATCCTTCCCAACCATGGCACCTCGTCAAATTTATTTCCCTCAATTGTATGGTAGGTATTTGTTCCATAATTATTCCATCCATGAATGTTAGGTTTCAAGGGGGTGGAACCCAAGAATGAGTTTAAAAATAACCTTTCTTTATTCAACTTCAAATCATCCCCTAAAACATATAGAGATAATGGTAATGTGATGTGCCCTTTGAATAACAACATTCCCCAAGGGTACTCTAGGGAAAACCCTCATATAGGTAGAAAAGGATCACATAAGAGAAAGTATTGTAATTTTATCAAATTGTTACAAAATATCTCCACCTAGATCACAAAAACATGGATTAGTTTAGGTTCGTTGGAAATAATGTCATATTAGTTAATCTCTTTCCACATTCTCTGTTGTGTGATGCCATTAAATGTTTTCATTGTCTCCATCAAGGGTCATTCTATAGTATCCACTTATTAGAAGACCAATATTGTGTCCATTATTTTGACATGCCTAGGTGGAATTGTCATGGTATTTTTTCCCTCATGGGCTAAAGCATGAAGAAAGGGAATCATTTTCAACAATCATATGTTAATATTGTAGGTATCTACTCAAATACATGTATGTTTAAACCAATAATATAAGGACAAAGTGTTTCTTAAAGACCTCAAATCACTAGAAGAAACCATCAACCTTCTACTCTACATTGGGAATCACTACATCTAAGCTTATATATGAAAAAGAAGACACAAAGAACCTAAATCCCTAGCTTGGAACCAAAATTCAATAGATGACAGTAAGAAAAAATCACCCCTACCTAAAATTGAGACTTCAACCATCCTCCATATTGAAGTAAAGGATAAACCTAATGCATCTACCAATATCAATGGGGCGTGGTGCAAGTACCACCAATGAGGCACAAAATTACAAACATTGGAAAAAATCAAACAATAAATTATTGAAAATGATCAAATTAATAAACCTCCTAAACCTAAAATCATTTTCACAGAACAATATGCCAAAATTAGGATGTAAAAAGGCCCTCTACTAAACCATGACCTTCCTTCCAACAATAAAAATAAGGTTTCTGTCTAGCTAGCCTCTAATTTATTTAATAAATATTAGGAAGTGGCTAGCCCCATAAGGTCATAAATAAGGTCCTTATGATGTAAAATACCATTACTAAACCTATGGAAAACCTAGGGCCTTGACTTATAGCAGTGTCATCTTAGCAGCTACATTTTCCAGAGCATTTGTAGCTGCGTTGAACATTCCTGGTACAGAGATGATATTAAAATCTTGAAAATTAGAGTTAACCCTCCATACCTCTTGTTGGTAACTCTTTAGACATGGTGAAACATAGTGTATGGTGTTATGTACTTGACATGCCACAATCTCTGAATCACCTATCATTTTTAACATAACAACGTTGAGACTGAGGGCTTTCTGTAAACACAAAACGAGTGCTTCATATTCTGCAGTATTGTTTGTGCACTTGAACTCAAAGTAGCTCAAGACTAAGTGTTTCCTTTGTCTTGGGTCTACCAAAACACACTCGGTTCTAGAGCCATCCCATGTTTTGGATCTTTTGAAATACAAGGTCCACAAGTCATCTGTAGAGGGACTGCTTGCCACGATAGCACTTCTAACACTACTACCACTACTATTACAATGTACTGTACAAGTTTCATTTTGACTAGTTGGGAAAGGAAGGAGACCTAACTATGTATCTAGTGGGGTGGGGCTTGGTTGTGCAAGATAACACCTCAACTGCATTTCCAGAAAGCAATTGTTGAACAAACATTTTGCAAAAGCCAACAGTTCATTCTAACCATCCAAAGGAGTATTGTTATGTTTCATATATCTCTTCGACAACACCGAGATATGGTTGTTTCTACCGTGGTACAAAAGCCATAAGTATGACCAATTTGTAGAAAAATATCCTTGAAACTTACTGGACTAGTCTCTACTGAGCAATAAGTCATATGCTTTGACGATGTCCATGATCACAATTTTAATGCACTTTTGAACTTGTCCATTGAATGATAACCAAATGATCACATCCAAAAGTTCACCAATGGCTGGTACACATGTTCAGTCAAGTTGGATGATTTACACAGCTATACTGATCCATTGTGAATCGATTAGTTTAGTGTTGGAGAGTGGCATGACAGTGAATGATGTGAGAGAGTCAATCAAACAGTTGCGGACATTGAAGTTGAATATTTCAAATGATAAAAAAAACGGTGGGAAGATCGAGTTGGCTTCTTCCATGTGAAGTTTGTTTGGTACATATGTGAGTGACCCAATAGACTTTCTTGGTCCCTTGCTGTAAAAGGAAACATTTTCTATGGAGGTTTGTCCCAATGCATGCAAAAGAATATCCTGCTGACCCAGGAGTTTGGTTAGCTCGTACAGAGAAATAT
Organism: Pinus taeda; assembly: GCA_000404065.3. NCBI lineage: Eukaryota > Viridiplantae > Streptophyta > Pinopsida > Pinales > Pinaceae > Pinus > Pinus taeda. Next base: position 28,699 of record APFE031628151.1, on the reverse strand, counting down.
TTGCACAAGTATTCTTCATATCTTCAACAATATTGTAATCTAAAGGGGGAAAATCACCGATTTTTCTGGGGAATATTTATGTTTGTACTATTTGGTGGATTGTTTTGGAGTTTGCTTCTCATGGATGTATCTTTTGCGAGAACTATCTTCCCAAACTTTCTTTGTGTTTTTTGTGGTGAGGATGCCAGTGGATCAATTTTTTTGAGTAGTTGCTTGAATTTTTCTTTCGGTATCTCAATCACAGCAGGATCCCCTTGACTTCTTAAGTTGCGTCGACTATTCTTCTTTGGGGTCTCCTTCTGGGTGGTTGTTTCTTCTACGCGGCATTAAGACATTGATACATGTTAACTACATGCCCAGAAATTGGAGTTTCATTGAATGCAACATCCTCTTCATCGTCTTCATCTTTCAGTTGAATATTCTTAGTGGATTTATAATGATAATTTAAACTTGAAGCCATAGTGCCCATAACTCGACTCCATTCTGGACAAGACTTCTCTGAATGTCATTCTCCGTGGATTGCGCATAAGTTATCCTTCACAATATTGTTACTTGGAATAGAACATTGGATCTCTGTGCATATTTAGTCAAGTTACTACTACAACTACCCGATGTCACATTCTTCCTTTGTGCAAATCTGGGAGGCCTCCTGCTCACTATTTTCTCAGTCATCCAATTCTTGAGTTATGTTACTTTAGTTTTCAAGGAACTGAGGAGACGAGTAAGGGTCTCAATTTCACTTGTTTCCTTTTCCTTTACATTACTCATAGCAGTTTGAGAACTCCTACCAGTGTCTTTGGAGTCCATAGTTGGTTCGCCATCTACAATGACTCTAAAAGCATTTGTTTTGCAGCTTGCTTGATGAAGTCCACAATAATGGTCTATAGTGTAGACGTGTACTAGTCAAATGTGATGGAGTCATGGGGATTTGTTTTTGCATTGAACTTTTTCAGGAGATGGTTAAGCCCTCGCTAAAATCCTTCACTTTTTCTCTCTCCTCCATCCTGAGACTACCCAACTCTTTTAACAACATGGCATGGGTTTTGTCCTCAACAAAATTCTCTTGAACATCCCCCAGTTCTGAATGGAGTTGATAGGAAGGTTATGGTACCATACAACTACTCTATCATCCAAGGCATATAGAAAAATCCTACATGCAACATCATCATAATGTACCTCGAGTGTTCGCAATTGTCGGTAGAACATGTCTAGAGGTCTTTTGCATGCACTATTATATCAAGGTTGAACTTCATTAACAACTTCTCAGCATGCCTCGACATCTTGTGCTAGGGACCCAGGAGTGCTAGTGGGCCCTGTGTCAACCATTCCATATTTTGATCAACCATATTGTCCTCTTCTTCATCCTCCTCCTCTTCTTTTGAATCTGACGATTCAACCTCTAAATCCATAGGTTCATCCTTGCCTCCACCTCATCTGCTCCCTTCCCATCCACTACCTCCACTAGAACCTGAGTTGAAGAGTATGTTGTTAACTTCTTCTCCTTCTAGGAAAACAAGAGGTTCCTCTTCATTCTTGACAACTTCTTCCAGCTCTTCAAGGGTGGCAGTGATCACTTCTTCAATAGACGAGACTACCACTCTTGTGGGTGTAGTCTTTTGCTTCCTATGTGAAGAGGGAAGAGTATGTACTACTGGAATCAGTCCAACAAATTTAGCAAACTGATGGGTGATGGGATGGACAACAAAAATGTTGAGATATGAAATTTCGTGTTCAGGTCTAGGAGTTAAGGAGTACCCAACTTCAGAGTTGTGCGTGGGAGAGAGGGAGACCGTGTTGATGTCTTGCCCAGATGATGGATACACGGGGTTGAGAGGACATTCAAGAATAAACTACTAGCAGCCCTCCTCGTAGTGCCATAAATTTTGATGGTGCTGAACTCGCCAACATTCAGGGGATCTCCCCAGTATGAAGTCCCAACTAGACCTCACACCATTTGGTGTAGGAGTCCCATCTAGTACGATGCCTTGATTTCCATTATCTAAGAGATTTTCCTTAGATCTTGGTGTTCAACACATGTGAGTGTTATGATTGTAACTTCAACAAAGCGAGGCGAGTATGCCTAGTGAGTTTGTAATGTAAGCTTTTTTTCTAGGTTCTCTTACTGTAAGGGAGACGTTAAAAGTGAGGCTCTGGGTGAGAGGTAGTAGTACCACCTATGGAGAGTCACACACAAAAACAACAAGGATGTTCCCAACGTCTGGTGGAATATTCCATAATGGATGTGATAGTCGTTAAAACAAAAGTTCAATGAGAAACATATACACTATCCAGCGAAGTAGTCCACAGGTGTTGACGATTGTTAAAACCAATAAAACACAAGGATAGCCTATCTACTATCTGACAGAGTAGTCCATATGGATGAGAAAATAGTGATAAACGATACAACACATCTTCAACAATGTAATTACTAAAATAACCTAAGTAGTTCAACTATGTTAGTACATGTTAAGAAAACATGCATTAGAAACATTTAAATAATAGTCTTACAAAAGGATACAAAACATGCATGAAAATGTGTTTACCTAAGATAAGCTTCTGACTTAAGAAAAAGTTCCAAAACACATATGTACACCATACATCACTAGCCCCAGTAGCAGGATATTGGAGCCACTCCTCTCTCCTTAAAGAATAGACTACAGACTCTCAAGGCTATGTGGGAGGAGCTAAGGTGAAATGTCCCTTCCTGATATAATGAGGGGGTATATATAGCCAAGGAGAATAGTTGACCCTTGTGACTCTTCAACTTCCCTCATGAGCGTTTGACTTCCTATGCCTTTTTAACTTACGTGACTCTTCAACTTCATATGTGTGTCTCTTGGATGTTCAAATTACATTACATTTGATTACAACAAGAATTGCCCAGAGTAGTGATGTGGTTGAGACAACTAATGACACAACTCGACATGACACTACTGACATGTACTGATTGACTGTGGTGTTCATGTCAAGTTGTTCTGCTACTGAGTGATGGTGTGCTCTCAATGTAACATGTCCTCACCTCCACATGGCAAAGTGTGTAGGGTCTTTGATGGTCTTCGTATTTGCTTCATGGTGCTCGTGTATGCATCCCTTTCGGTTGCTGCTCAATGTGTTTCATACGCTCATTTAACTATGTGCTGGTCTTCTAACGTGTGCTCCTTCTAAATGTTATTTTTCATTGTGCCATGTTTCATCAATGTACCCGTTCCTACAATCACTCATGATGAGATGACATCAAATCCAAAAATATCCTATTTCAGCATGATGAATTTTTTTCCATTTTGGGTGTAGGTGACTAGGAGAGAGGACATGGCACTAAAACTGCATCGAGCACAACTCAAACCGGGATGCGAGCCTCTGGAACACTATCTGAGAAAAATGTGCAGATATCACTAGAGGTAGATTTACACAATCCGGGATAGAAGTGATAGTCGTAAGGTAGAAATCAATTGGGAGGTAGAATTGTGTAGTTCCTGTGAGGAAGACAAGGCAAGGTGTCGAGAGGAACTACTAGGAAATTCTACGTAACTCTCAAGATGAAGACTAGACAGGTCATCTGGGGTTCTAGCTTGGAATCTATGCAAATTTTACGAGGAAGAAAGAGTAGGCTGTGGGAGGCACTGGCAGACATTTCTATGCAATTTTGCAGAGAAAGGTTGGATTGGGCTGTGGGGAGTTGTTGGTCATAACTATTTATTTCAGAGAGACACTATTAGATGGGCAATTTCTGCACACTTTCAAGGATGAGGGCAAAGCAAGGTAGTAGGGAGAGTGCCATTCAAAACTACACAATTTTTCGAGTGAGAGAATGTCAAACCAACATAGGGGTTTGCTAGACAAATATGCACAATTCCTTGAAACAGTGTAGTGGCAGGAAGTACATGCCCGACTAACATGACTACGCAGTTTCTGCAAATAGTGCAGGGTAGGCTGGTGGGAAAAGTTTTCTCAGTTTTGGGGAATAGTGTCAGCCTGGGTTGTAGTGCATTTCAGGTTTTCCTGTAGACCAAAGGGAGGCTTGATGAGTGGCCTTGTGGGAAGCATAGATTAGATCGGACTTTGGGACAACTTCTACACAGTTCTAGAAGACAGTCGACTTGCTCATTTCTAGGATTGTGTAGTGCAGGTTGCCCCGGAGGATAGCGGCAAGCTTTGTGCAATTTTGGGCAGTGGAGAAGGGCCAGTAAGAGATGAGACTGGGTAGTTCATCTCAGTCAGGGTCTGGTTGAAGGAGGGTTGTCCATCGATAGATTTTCACGAAAAATGGCTAAGTGAGAGTAGGTGGACTTGTGCATACATGACATTATGATCACACACTTATCATGACTCGACAATAAGAAACCTGAAACCAACAAGACAATCATATGCTCAGTGAGACTGACTTAAAGGTTAAGAGTGAAAAGTGGAGCACTTAAGATAGGTCTTTGAATGATCGTGATCACAATTGTGTGGAAGTGCATCCAACTTTGTGTATGAGCACGAACGATGTTCACAAAGTGAAAACAACTCATGCACATAAAGACAAACCTTCAAAATTTCGAGAACAAACTCGCAAGCATGATATAACAATAAACAGGCCAAAAGATGACCGATGGTCAACCATGCAAAAGGGGTGTAAACACTCGATAAGAGCTCATGGAATGAACTCGAGTGTTTGTAACCATCAAGCGAAAAACCAAGGCTCCAAAATTTGGATGTAGGCCAAAATTTTGGAGGGTTTTGTAGCCATTGCAACACACCTCTTAACTTATATGGATGAGATTGAAAACATCTGCCATAATTTACTACAATCCTCTTTGTTACCATTGGCAAGTTCTGTAATGAGGTTTCATATAAAAAATACTAGCGAGATCCATCTAAATTTGGATCTATCATGTGCCGAGAGGGATCAAGCCCCTTGAGGTGCAAACTTTCTTTTTGGAGTGTTGAATTTGAGAAGAGATTTTTACCTCAAGGGATTTGATCCCTCTCAGCACATGATAGATCCAGAGTTAGGTGGATCTAGGTTGGTTCTAGTTGAGGGAGACAATGATACATTTTTAGATTATCATTATTATGTATATGTTTTAGATAAAATTCATACTTTGAAATTTACATTATGTTTTATTTGTTTGACATGACTATATTATTCTCTTCTTTAATTTTGTTTTTGTTGCTTGCCATTAATGGTTTGTACGTATGCTCTTGGATTCTTTGAGTGGTTTATGTGTTTATCTGTTTGGATTTGGATGGTAATGTTTGTTAATGTCTTGATCATTGTGTTATATTCTATATGTGTATGTAATTGATATGTCAATAATTAGTTGGTGATGAAGAAGGGAGACAATCTTGTCAATAGTTTGCAAGAGGATTGATAATGCATATATACTTCATTTAATTTTAGGTATGGAAAATTTTGACAATTAATAATTCTTAATAGTGTCCCTCCAGGTATTACTATATATATTTTGAAGAGTGTTTTAGTAATTTACTAGATCAAGATTACTTTTCAAATCATTTTTTTCATTTCTAATGTTTGAAAAAAATTGTTTCCTTCAAAATATTTTCGTGATTTTTTTATCTATAGTTTCTTTTGCAAAAGTCAAGAAATAATGTAATTTTGAATTTTTTTAATGAGTGGTCATATTTACAAAATATTTACATTATTTATTAGTTTTTCTATCTTTTCATATCAATTATATGAAAAACATAGTTGAGATTTCAATAAACATCATACGTTGTCTCTCTTGCTCTCCAATATTAATAGGTTGAATTATTATAACACAAAAATCAATGCAAATTGTCAAACATTTTCTTGTGATTACACTGAAATCAATGCACATTATTAATCCAATCACTTTAAGATAACGTAACATCATACATTGAGTTACATTAAATCAGAAATAATCATCTACACTAAAATAAATGTATCTAATGCACACATTTAAATAATATTAGAAAATATCTACATTGAAATTAATGAATCTAATGCAAGCAATCAAATAAGGTTAGAAATCAACATCTACACTGAAATCAATACATTTAGTGCAAGCAATCAAATACGATTATAAATCAATATCTACATTAAAATTAATGCATCTAGTGCATGCAATCAAAAAGGATTAGAAATCACCATCTACATTAAAATCAATGCATCTAGTGAAAGCAATCAAATAGGATTAGAAATCACAATCTACACCGAAATTTAAGCTTGTAGTGCAAGCAATCAAATAGAATTATAAATGACCATATACATTGAAATCAATGCATATAGTGTAAGAAATCAAGTAGAATTAGAAATCAACATCTGCACTCAAATCAATGTATTTAGTACAAGTGATCAAATAGAATTGGAACACATCTACATTGAAATCAATGCATCTAGTGCAAGTAATCAAATAGGATTAGAAATCAAAATCTACATTGAAATCAATTCATCTAGTGCAAGCGAGAAAACCTAATTAGAAATAAACATCTACCCTGAAATTAATGCATCTAGTGCAAGCAATCAACTAGGATTAGATATCACCATCTACCATAAATTAAATGCATTTAGTGCAATAAATCATCTTCCCTCTCTTCCCCCTCCATCTACATCTATATCTCCCTCCATCTCTCTTTGTTTGTTTCTCTATCTCACCGCCAAACATACACACACTCTCTCCATCTCTTCCTTTTCAACCCCCCCCCCCCATCTCTCTCACTCTACTTTTCTCTTTGTATGTGCTTTTTCTTCCCTCCCTCTCTCCCCTTCCAAATCCATCTCTTTTTCTTCCCTCTCTCCCCTTCCAAATCCATCTCCTTGTCCTCCCTCTCTCCTCCTCTCTCTCCCTCCATCTCTACTCCTCTCTCTCAAATCGTCGCTCTCTCTCTCTACCCTCCAACCTTGTCACTATCTCCCTCCCTCTCTCCTTCTCTCTCCCCTAATGTTCCCTCTCCATATTTGTGTCTCCCTATCTCTCTCTCTTACCCTTATCTCCCTCTCTCAATCCTCTCTTTCTCTATCTCTCTTCATTCCTCCTTTCCCATGTCCTTCAATTTATCTCCTTCAGTGCGCATGTTCAAATAGGAGTAGAAATCAACCATTTACCTGAAAATAAAGTGTGTCTAGTGAAATAATTATTCTTCCCTCTTTGCCCCCTCCTTCTATATGATTATATATTATATATATAAAATATATATATATATATATATCTGTCTGTGTATCCATCCATCTCTCCTTCTTTCTCTTTATATCTCACCCTGCCACCCAAACACACATGGTTTATCCCTCCATATCTACATGTCTCTCCCGATCTCTATATCTCTCTTCTTCCCTATCTTCACCCTCCATCTATATATCTATCTAGCTTTGTCTCTCTTTTGTCCCTATATATCATCTCCAAACCATGCACACTCTTTCTCCATCCAGGCTATCTTCCTTCCTCTCTCTCCCTTTCTCTCCTACCTCCCTCTATCTCTCCCCCTTATCTCTCTATCTTTCTCTATCTCTATCTCTCTCTCTCCACTCTCCAACTCTGTCATTATCTCTTGTCCACTCCCCCTCTCTCTCTCACTCCACTTTTCTCCCTCCATGTATTTTTTCTTCCCTCCCTCTCTCCTCCTCTCTCCCTCTATCTCTCCTCCTCTCTCTCAAGTCATCTCTTTCTCTCTCTTTTCCCTCCAACCCTGTTACTATCTCCCTCCCTCTCTCCTTCTCCCTCTACCCTTCTCTCCCCTCTCCATATTTGTGTATCCATCTCTATCTCTCTTACCCTCCTCTCCCTCTCTCACTCCTCTCCTTCTTTATCATCTTCATTCCTCCTTTACCATGCCCTTCGATTTATATCCTTCAATGCAAGTGATCAAATAGGATTAGAAATCATCATGTACATTGAAATAAATGCATCCATTGTAATGATTGTTCTTCCATCTCTTCACCTTCCATATATATATGTTTCTTTTTCTCTCTTTTGTCTCTCTATATCACCCCCAAACCATACACACTCTTTCTCCATATTTATCTATCTCCTCCTCCCACTTCCTCTCCCTCTTCCTCTTTCTTCCCCTTCTCTCCCTCTCTGCCCTCTTCTATATCTCTTCCCTCTTGCTCTCATCTCTCCTTCTCTCCATCTCCCTTATTAGTCCCTCTCGCTCACTCCACCTTTCTCTATGTATTTCTTTCTTCTTACCTCCCTCTTTCTCTCCCTTCCTCTCTCCTTCTTTGTCTCACATCCACACTCTCTTCATTCCTCTCTGTCCCTTTCACTCCTACCTTCCTCAGTATCTCCCCCTTATCTCTTTGTCTGTGTCTCTCTCACTCTCTCTCTCCGCCCTCCAACTCTATCACTATCTCTCCTTCGCTCCCCCCTCTCTCATTGCACTTTTCTTTTTGTATGTGTTTTTACTTCCCTCCCTCTCTCCCTTCCAAATCCATCTCTTTGTCCGCCCTCTCTCCTCCACTATCTCCCTAACTCTCTCCTTCTCTCTCTCTAACATGTCACTATCTCCCTCCCTCTCTCATTATCACTCTATCCTTCTATACCCTCTCCATATTTGTGTCTCCCTCTCTCTCTCTTACCCTTTTCTCTCTCTCACTCCTCTCCTTCTCTATCTCTCTTCATTCCTCCTTTCCCATATCCTTCAATTTATCTCCTTCAATGCAAGCAATCAAATAGGATTAAAAATCACCATCTACACTAAAATCAATGCATCTAGTGCAATAAGTCTTCTTCCCTATCTCCCCCCCTCAATATATATCTATATCTCCATCGATCTATCCTTGCTTGTTTCCATATCTCACACCTCCCAAGCATACATGGTTTCTCCCTCCATATCTATATCTCTCCCTCTCTCTATCTCTCTCTTGTATCTCTACATCACCCCAAAACCATACACACTCTTTCTTTATATTTATCCATCTCTCCCTCCCTCTTCCTCTCCCTCTCTCTCTTTCTTCCCCTTCTCTCCCTCTCTCCCCCCTTTTGTCTCTCTTCCCTCTTGCTCTCATCTCTCCCTCTCTCCATCTCCCTTATCACTCCCTCTCCCTCAGTCCACCTTTCTCTCTTTATGTCTATCTTTTTACCTCCCTCTTTCTCTCCCTTACCCTCTCCTACTTTGTCTCACATCCAAGCTCTCTTCCTTACTCTCTCACCCTTTCTCTCTTACCTCCCTCTGTCCTCCCGCTTATTTCTTTGTTTCACTCTCTCCCTCTCTCTACCCTCCATCTTTATTACTACCTCTCCTTCTCTCCCCTCTTCTCTCTATCTCTCCTTCTTTATCTCTTTATCTCACCCCTAACATATTACTATCTCTCCTCTCCCCCTCTTCCCTCTATCGCTCCTTCTTTATCTCTTTATCTCACCCCAAACATATACACTCTCCCTCCATATCTCCCTTGTCACTCCCCCTCTCTCTCTCTCCACTTTTCTCTCTCTATGTGATCCTTCTTCCCTCCCTCTATCATCCTTCCTCTCTATCCATTTTTCTCCCTTCTTCTCACTCCCTTTATCTCTCCACCGCTATCACTATGTCTCTATTCTTCCCTCTCATATATATCTTGAGTTAATATATATATCATGATATTTTAATATATATTATAATATAACAATTTTAATATTGTATTAAATTTAATATATTATTAATCCTAAGTTACTAAATTTATAATATTAATATTAGATTCAATGATATTTTATAATTACGCGGTGAGTTGTTTCCTATGAAAATGACTCTCCTCCTGGGCCACCTATACCTTCATGGGTCATTGATCTGAATGTTAGACGATTAAGATAATCTAGACCATTAGATTGATATTCTACACGTATTAATCAGTTCAGCTACAGTTATTAAGTTATGTCGTTATTCAAGTTACGTGGGTTTCCCTCCTGAAAGAACTGCATTTACGTTACCTGTCATAGTTTTTCCACAAGATTCATTGAGAGAGCCTCCCCAATATTCTATATAAGCTGGGAGTTGGCCGCAACAAATTCTGTTTCAGTCGACAATTTTTACCTTGTTTTGATTTTTTTTTTTCTTTGAGCGTGTTTTGAATATTCATACAATTTTTAGGAAACAAGGCGACAAGCCTTTTGGAATTCAATTAACATTCCAAATTGAATTCCAATTAACATTCCAATTACGCCAAGCAGAGGCGCTGCAAACCCTTTATAAAATGGCATAGAGGCATCGTATGTTTATGTTATGTTACAACTAGATATTTGGAAGTGGAAGAAAATGGAGTTGGGAGCACAGATAGCCGCAAAGGAACCAGAAGACGCGCAGATGGAGGTGATGGTTAATGGAGTGGAGAATGAAGAGGGCGATGTTTTAAAAGGAAACAAGCTACACGCCAACTCTCATGGAACCAAGTTCAAGCGGGTTGATTCAAATTTGGAGTCGAGTACAGTTTTTGGAATGGCTACTCATGGCTCAGTTAGTATCAATGATAAAATCAATTCATTTATGACTAGGCAGCATCACCTAATATTGTTATTATTATTTTCCTGATGTTCTGAAATCCTTATGGTAGGCAATGTAGGACGGGGCATTCTGTTACTGTTATGATAGGTTGTAAGGCATTCAATAAGAGATCATACCTCAAGATTAGTGTGGCGATGGACTTCAACAACATCACGTAGCCTTCTTATGAACTCTAGATTACCACTTGTTATTTCTTGTATTAGTTGTATTCATTAGAATGACAGTGAAAAAAATTTGATATTACTGTAGATGGGTGTCTGCATAAATACATAACAAAAGATGAATCAATAAGTAACAAGGGATGGTCTATTTTTATTTTATTTTTAAGTTTACAATTTTTAATGTTGTTCATTGTGTAGCTACATGATTTCATACTCGAAATTTTAACCCACATTATTATTATTAAGATCGCCAGAGTACTTAGTATATATGTAATTGAGGGATTTCTGACTTCATTGTTTCACCATTCAAGAAATAAGTGGATCTTTCATTGTCCTTGCTATTATATTGTACTTGTATGTTTTGATTATATATATAAATACAATACAATAGCAAGGAGCAAACTCCAATGAGAGTTAAATTATTGGGGATTTATGTGATATTTATAAATTTCTTTGAGCAGTTGGAGGAGATATGAAATTAAAAAATAAAATGTGAATATACGTGGAAGGGAATGAAATGCACATTTCATTCTCTCCCAAAATTATGCAGGGGTACAAATGCACTTTATATTTCCATTGTTATTGTCCAGGGTACAAATTCACTTTACATTGCCATTGTTATTGTTCAATGGTTAATTATTTTTCCAATAACTATTTGAGTTAATATTTACGAGATGGATTGCCAGATGCAATTTAGGGTAGTTCGCATGTGGTATGATTTAGAATTGTCCTTTCACAAACATTAAATCTTCAATAGAGTATTTACTTAGTTGTAGTGCAGGACAAAAGGATTAAGACAATTGATGTGCTAATGACTCGTTTTAATCCACACATTTGAGTTTCTAGACACCCTACTACTCGAGAGAGCTATAGGTAGAAAAATAAATTCAGCCCTCGAGAATGCAATAAATATTAAAAGAAATAATTCATGCACCTTGAATAGATAAGAAGATAATTGGATGTCAATTTTTACTATTTTATTTTGTCAAAGTATTAGTCATGGGTTGGAATGCAAGATTTAGGTGCTCTGGTGAATGAAATGCGCCTTTCATTCTCACTTTCATTCTCAATGCAATATACAGTGCCAATTTTAACGCTCGTTATGTTGTAAGTTATTAATTCATTTAAATTTTACTAAAAATTTTTAAGGTTTGTTATGTTGTAAGTGATTAGTTCTTTTACAAACATTAGATCTTCTTCAGAGTATTTATTTAAGAGTAGTGTAATAGAAATTAACATGTTTTTGTTTTTAAATTTTGTTTTTATGCAAGGTTATATTTTGATATTCTCAAATTTGAAAAAAAAAAATTAATGAAGTTGTTTACATTATTGATATATATTTATTAGTATATTTGTTAATGTATTAATGTTAATTACAATTTATAATAAATTATGAAATTGTAAATTTTTATTGTTTAAAATATTTTTTAATTATATAATAAATTCAATATTTAAAAAAAAAAATCAACTTTTAAATTTTACAAAATTACAGCGTTAGAATTTAAATTTAAAAAAATATATATATTAAGTAAATAAACCTTCATGTTTTGGGTATTATATGGTATAACATAATGTTACATTGAACACAACCATACCAATTACAAAATTTGAAAATGCATACATATTATTGACTATCTGAGCACTCAAACAAGTAATTAATAACAAAGTTTCACAAATTTATATATCAATAAGAAGATTTTTAACATCACGCAATAAAAATATGTAAAAGCTTTTAGTAATTACAATCAATTAGAAAATTTTAGCACTCAAACAAGTAATTAATAACAAAGCTTCAAAACTTTATATATCAATAAGAAGTTTAACATCACCCAATAAAAATATGTAAAAGCTTTTAGTAATTACAATCAATTAGAAAATTTTAGCACTCAAACAAGTAATTAATAACAAAGCTTCAAAACTTTATATATCAATAAGAAGAATTTTAACATCACCCAATAAAAATATGTAAAAGCTTTTAGTAATTACAATCAATTAGAAAATTTTAGCACTCAAACAAGTAATTAATAACAAAGCTTCAAAACTTTATATATCAATAAGAAGAATTTTAACATCACCCAATAAAAATATGTAAAAGCTTTCAGTAATTACAATCAACTAGAAAATTTTACATAAGTTTAACCAAGGTTTACTAGCTAGGTTTGTTAGAGAATTTTTTGGATAAGGGTGAGCACAATTTTTTTTAATAGGTTTATTTTCTAAGTTAAATGGTAAAATAAATAACGAAAAGCTATTAATAAGTGTAAAAGTATTTTTATACTAAATAAAGTAAAAGAATATATAGATAATTAAATTAGTTTGATTATATAGGGTAAATAGTTTAAAGGTTGATAATTTTAGAATATTGATATGAGTAAGAAAAATAATTAATGACCATGATAATAGTGTTGAAAGTCAAGTATGTGGTTTAATTAAAACCGTCATTTATAAAATCCAAGTAAAATCCAAGTAAATTAAGAAATTTAATTAAAACTTTTTATTGAATAGTGATAATGAAGAATAACTTTTTTTTCATTAAAGCTTGAACATACACTGAATTGCATTGAAAGGGGCTCTCCACCCTAGTACTAAAGAAATTATATTCCTATTATGTTATGATAAATAAAATTATAATTATAATTATTAATTAGGACATCAAATTATACAAAAATAAAAGTAAATAAAGAGTACAATAAAACAAATAATTATAATTAATAATTAAATTATCCTCTATACATGGATCTACTAAGTGCCAAGAGGGATCAAATCTCTCTTCACTCTAAAATATGTTTGCACCTAAAGGGACTTGACGATCATATAAATTAGTCTTAGCCTTAATGGTTAGCTTGACATCGATTTAATTCTCCTTGTCACGGATTCAATTCTAAGGGATCAAATCCCTTTTCACTCTAAAATATGTTTACACCTAAAGGGACTTGAGGTCATATAAATTAGTCTTAGCCTTAAGGGTTAGCTTGCCACAGATTTAATTCTCTCGACACTAACTGATCGCTTTTCATGGATACACAAAGTGATCCCTTAGGGTGGATCTTCTTAGGACTATATTCCATAGATGTGCTGCATTAGCAATATTTAGGTGAATATGCCTCGAACAATATTTTGTATATGTAGCGAGCTTGTCATGGATACACAAAGTGATCCCTTAGGGTGGATCTTCTTAGGACTATATTCCATAGATGTGGTGCATTAGCAATATTTAGGTGAATATGCCTCGAACAATATTTTGTATATGTAGCGAGGCAACAATCGATGGTGAGGATGAGTCATATAGGAAAAAAAACACAATCATATAAATTAAATGGTCTGGTAATATGGATAAACATCCAATTATAAGAAACATTGAAACACTTACTCTAATTTTATCATGGATATTGTTAATTGTAAATAGATTGTATTACAATACTATGGCTCCATACCATGATTTATGAATACCACATGTCCAAAAAGCCTTAATGGTCAAGTTTTGTATATTATTAAACTGTAAGGTGTTTCCCTTTGAGAAGAACTCACCTTAGGGTGCATTCCATTTTGTGCCATGTCCATCCCATCATTCCAATTTCCTGGAACCCTCTTTGCCCACTCAATATTAGAGTCCTCATGCCATCGATCTCCACTTTTACGTTGTCTTTTTTGAATCCTTCATAACAACACAACCATTTCAAAGAAGAAAAACCAAATTCCACCTCATTTCATTAAAAGAAGAGTGATAAGGGCTCTTTTTTGTACTTGGGAGATGAGTAATAAGTATGAATGAATGAGGAGTTTCTATGATTTCTATATGATGATAAAACTCTTCTATTTCATATGGTTTTTGGTTTCTAGACCCATCTAATCAATCCTATTTGTTCTAGGTAATTCCAAGAGCTAATCTCGTTTCCATCCCATCAAACTACCAGACTAATTTTTCTTGTAAACATTGTGGAGCCCAAAACTTTCAAAGATCAATTGAATTGATTTGAAGATTCATAACTAGATGTGTTTTTCCCAAATGTATAAGCTAGCATTGTGACAACAAACATATGTGGCCATGAAAGATTCTTTTAAGTGGGAAATAGGCAGATATATCTCATCTTCCTTGTGTGCTTTTATAATTTTATCATTTTGGAGTGTTGAATGATTCTGTTTGTGGAAGGAGGAGGTCCTAAAAGCATAATATGTCCTCTGAATGTCACATTGAAAGGATAAAGAGACTTGACCCTGCTTCCTTTTCCATGATCAAATAGATTGGCCAACTTTCATCTAACCTAATGAGAACTTTCAGAGAATGCACACTATCAGAATGACAAATCACATGAAAAAGGTGCTTTATAGAATCAATTCGAGTTGAAAATTTCTCCAAATTTCACCAGCATGTTAGGTTTCCCATAGAATTCTATTATCAAAATGTGCAAAAGGAAGAACATAATAGACACTTTATCTTCTGTAGCCCATGTACAATCCCCTCTCCTTTAAGCATCTTAGTTATGTTCTCTGTATAAAATTCACATAACAACAACTTCATGTGTTCACATTTATTAGTTATGTTGGACTTTGCATGTGTGAGAAGTACAAGAAAACTAATGGAAAAGTTATTAAAATCCATACCTTTACGATGTTTTGACTTGATTTATGCTTATGCTTTTGTTTTTAAAGTGAAAAACTTTCTTTCAAAAATATATGATATTGTAATAATAAGTGTATATAAACATAATTATATAAATAATGTAAGTAGGTTAGAAAAGTGATTTATGACTCAAGGACATCACAATGAGAATCATTAAATCATCATGGGTCATAGTTGTATTTATATTTAATGAAACTCTTAGTTGATGAGACGAGTGAGTCAGTTTTGTTGGGGTTAAATTGAATGAATTCTGTTATATTAAGCTTCTTGAATTTGAAATCATCATGGGTCATAGCTTTATTGATTTTTAATGAAACTCTTAGTTGATGAGACCAATAAGTCAATTTTTGTTGGGTTAAATTGAATGAATTCTATTATTAAGATTCTTGAATTTGATTATATGCATGCAAGGAACTTTATTACATTTGAATGTTTCTAATTGAATATCCATAATGATTGAATCATAGTGAAATTTTCTATCTCAATTGATCCATTATCATGTGAATGGAAGGAAACACTTGCCTTTGTTTCGTATAAACCAATTCCATAATGATTGGCAAAAGTAGTAGACAAATTTGAATTAAAATGTTATTTCATATACAAAAATAAAATGTTGTAGAGAAATAGCATGGTGTAGATACTCACAAACTCTATGATATAATGGTTTTTTTCCACGGGAAAGAAAATAGACTTTTATAATATAATGATTATGATTTTTCCTTTTCCTTGTCCTCCTTATAGATGACTGTTCCTGCCACCTAAAAAGCAGCTCCGGGCAATCCACAAACTTTAACTTGGAAGAGATTGCTAATATATATAATAGGATTAGTTATTACGCCGTAAGGCATTTCCCTCTAAAATGAACTCCCCCAAATGCCTTTCTGTCCTAATCATAGCTGTCAGATCTTTTGTTAGATGATTGAACAAAAAGTAGTCGTCTAATTTAATAAAAAATGTTTTAAAACATTAAAAGACCCTTAAAAAACATTATCGTAATAGTTATTAGTTAATATATTAGTTATTAGTTATTAGGTTGTAACTATAACCTATGGAACTGTTTACCCTAACCACGTTATCGAACCCATCACAGATATCCGCGTTTGATGCAGAGGAGGGCGGGGGTGTTGAGGAGGGTGTAGGCGAAGTCGCTCCAGAGGAGGGTGGGGACATGCAGAGGACGGTGTAAAAATGATGACAAGGGCCACAGAGGAGGTTGCATGATTGCTGCATAGGTCATTTTTCCTGCAGCATCGTTTTGCCCTCTATCAGAATATGGCGCCCTCTGGTTATGGTGGTAGTTATGAAGTGTTATATATATTTGGGTCATTGTTCTATGTAACCATACGTAATTGCCCATTGTTAAGGAGAATGTTGAAGATTATTCTAAGGTTATTGTGTGTCAAGAATATTCAATGCTGCAAAAGCACCCCAGCTAATATCGATTTTCTCACGCAAGCTATTAGGTTCCTGTGAAAACTTGACTCTCATGGCAATACCGCTGCGTGACCTTTTGCAAAATGGTTTATGAGATGTAGGCTTTCTTTCTGGGTGATTCAACTTTCAGGGACATTTCTGGACATTTCTGGACTACTTCATCTCCAGTAACAGTCTTAATCTCCTTTCTGAGTTTTTGTTTAATTTCTATTTCATCCATGGACCTTTATCTGAGAATATCTTTTCAAGATCTCTTACACCTCTATTCACAATCATATCATTGAGGGGCAACAGTTTTAACTTTTTTCCCTCTCTGTCATTTGTCATCTAAAGTTCTAGAAACTAAGCTCATTATGTTATTATCGAGTTGCATTAACACTCGGTAACCTATCATAGTTACCTTTATAAAGGCATGTTTGAAACTATAAATGTTTCTTTCCATCAATTATGAGATTAGATAGTAAATTCACGAGTTAATAAATGGTGCCTAAATGTTTCCAATATGTCTTCCTTAGAAATAAAATAAATGAATGGCTTTATGCCATTCAAACCAGTTGATATGTCATTCAAAACAGTGATAGAACTTGTCGTTTAGCAGCAAGGATAAGTAACAAGGCTAATTTAGTCAAAGCTTTGTTCAATTTCTCAGTCAGTCAAAATGATCGAACCATCTTTGTTTCTTGCTGTAATATTTGAAATTGTCCAGCATCCTTCCTTTTTGGTACTAAGAAATTTACACTTCTAGGTATATGCTTCAACTCAGAGAGGAATTTAATCCTCAACCTAATTTTGAAAGAGAAACTTTTTTCATATGTTCAAGTATGGTTTACAAAAGCTTTTGTTTCATATAACTTATTTGAAAAATATACTCTACTTTATCCATGGGTTAATTCCTCATGTAAAAATATAATTAGTGATAAAATTCATAGGATAAATTAATTACTCTTTTCCTAGACATCTGGCAACAAGATTTTAGGAATAAAATCCTAACAATAAACTAAAAATCAAATAAATTTTAAGTTGCTACAAGGAATATGGAAATGATAGAAAATCCTCTACCATCAGATTGGAAATTGATTCTTTGACTGTTGATATCCTACCTCCAAATTTGAATCTGCTATAAAAATACAAGGATCTGAAACTTTTTCAATAGCAACCAAGTTTGCAAACATTTGAATTATGAGTAATTTCTCTACTTGAAGATTGCCACTATACAAAGCCTTAAACTCTTCAATAGCAACCAAGTTTGCAAACATTTGAATTATGAGTAATTTCTCTACTTGAAGATTGCCACTATACAAAGCCTTAAACTCTCCATAAAGTTGTACTCAACTTTTTTTATTTCTTCCCTAAATGATACCAAACCAAAGTATGCTCTTTAGCTTCTGTGGAAAAACCATCAGTAGTCTCAGTACATAATTTCATAACAAGCTTTGTTGTTTTCTTCCAGTAAAAGTTTGTAGTGGGTTGTTGTTTTTCATTCAATATCTTGGTTCATATAGCAATTAAAGGCGTTCCTTTCTTGCACTATTTTTGGCTATTGCATATTCCTTTATTCTTTTGAGTGACATATTTCATTTTATCATCTCATCTAGCTTTCACAAGAGTCTCCAACAAGATTTATGAATGTGCCTATAACAACATCACTGACAGTCAATTCCCTCATATATGGCTCTGCATGTGCTTCAAGGAAAATAAGCTCCTTCATGTGAACAACTTGGTGATATCCTGCCTACAAATTTGAATCTATTGTAAATATTCCTGAAAATCTATTGACCTCCCTTTAAACAGGGTCAACTATGCCACTTGTTATCCAATGGTCCTCTTATCCAATTTTGAAAGAGAAATTTTTGTCATTTGTTGAAGTATGGTTTACAAAACCTTTTGTTTCATATAAGACACCACTGAATCCATCTCTATTATCAACATTTTGCTGTTATATTTTGAATCCATGACCAAATTGCAGAGGTAGCATCTTCTTGTGCCTAAGAAACTGCATAGATTGAGATTGATGGAAGCCATCATTAGCTTACATACATAAACTTGTAGCTAACATACACATTATACAATATTAAATATTGAATATTTCTCCATAGACCTTGACCCCATAGTAGACCTATAAACAAAACCCTCAATAATATGTTGTCCAGATCAGCATCAAGATGATACCAAACCAAAGCATTCTCTTTAGCTTCTATGGAAAAACCATCTGTAGTCTCAGTACATAATTTCATAATAGGCTTTGTTGTTTTCTTCCAGTAAAAGTTTGTAGTGGGTTGTTGTTTTTCATTCAGTATCTTGGTTCATTTAGCAATTAAAGGCATTCCTTTCTTGCACTACTTTTGGCTATTGCATATTCCTTTATTCTTTTGAGCGACATATTTCATTTTATCCTCTCATCTAGCTTTCACAAGAGCTGTCCTTTCTTTGTCTGTGAATATGTCAACTAAAGGCCTGGGTGACTAGGAAGCCCAATATAATATACTTTCTCTCTTAGACAATGATATAACAAAAATTATGCAAAATTTCCTTGCATTCTTCTATTATTTCTTAATGCACAAAGTCATTGTATTTATTCTTCATAAGCATAGCCAAGAGTGAAATGAAGTTAGACCAAACCTTCTGCATTATGTAGGAAATTAATATCTTTGGCCCCACTTCCCCCCTAAAATTCTATCTTTTGGAGTCAAAATTGTTACGAATACTACAATAACTACCTATTGGTGGAGAGCCTCAAAACTTTGTTGCATATTAATACTACATTGAAGTGTTTTTTCACTTGGGTTCATTATCTCTAAAATAAACAATGTAGCTATAAGAATTCAAGGAACTGAAACTTTTTCAATAGCAACCAAGTTTGCAAACTTTTGAATTATTAGTAACTTCTCTACTTGTAAGATTGCCACTATACAATGGCTTACACTCTCCATAAAGCTATACTCAACTTTCTTCATTTCTTCCCTATCTCATCGATACTACAAATTGGGCATTGTTGGATGATCTAGAGAACATAAAGAAAAACCATTCAAACCACTATACCTTCAGGGTTACAAATTTTATCTCCATTGGTTTCATTATCTCTAACATAAACAAATGCCAACTGATCCTAAGGATTAAAAAATTCTAATTCATTGAACAAAAGGCAAGAAAATAAGTTTGTTAAAAGGTTGTGCTTTCTCAATATCAGTGTAGTATCTGGCACATCACTATTGTAGGAAAGGTTTTTAGAGCTTCATGGTTGCAATATCTAACAACTTCTTTATTCCATACAGCAAAATGCTAACTGATCCTGAGGAATAAAAACTTCTAATTCATTGAACAAAAGGCAAGAAAATAAGTTTGTTGACATGTTTTGTTTTCTCAATATCAATGTAGTATCTGGCACATCACTGTTGTAGCAAACGTTTTTAGATATCCAAGGTTGCAAACCATCTGCACAGTAATGATCGATTTGATATATCACACCTTCTTTATTCCATACAACAAAATGCTATTATCATAGTTACCTTTATAAAGTCGTGTTTGAAACTATAAATGTTTCTTTCCATCAATTATGAGATTAGATAGTAAATTCGCGGGTTAATAAATGGTGCCTAAATGTTTCGAATATGTCTTCCTCAGAAATAAAATAAATGAATGGCTTTATGCCATTCAAACCAGTCTATATATCATTCAAACTAGTGATGGAACCACCACACACTATCTGATATTGAATCTGTCGCAAATGATACCTCAACTATTCATGAAACCAATCCTCCAGACACAATGGAAATAAATGAATGGGAATTACTTTCCCAATTACACCCTACAAATGAGCTTCTCATAAATGACCTTGACATGCTTGGCCTTCATGGCTTTGATGACAACCATAACTAGAATTAGACCACTATCCCATTAGATCTATAAAATAATGCCATACAATTGATTGAGAATAGCCACTCCATCCAACACATTCTTCAAACACATCAACGTATCCTGTGGACCCTTACTACATTATCTCCAATGCAAAGAAAAGCTCTAAATATTATTTCTAATCATTTTGCTAAGAAGGATTGTTTAACTGCTCTCAAAATGATAATACAAGGCACTGCTGGTACAGGAAAATCCCTCCTTATCAATTGCATCAAAGATATGCTCATAACCCTTGCAAGCCCAAAACCTTCACCGATCATGCTCCTCGCCCCTACAGGGGTTGCTGCCTTCAACATACAAGCATCGACAATCCATTCTACTCTGCACCTTCCTATAAAGGATCTTACGCCCTTAGAAGGTAATGCTCTTGCAAAATTCCAAGAATAACTCATGCATATAAGGTACATACTAATCGATGAAATGAGCTTCATTAGGCCAAAGCTTCTCAACCATATTGATGAACATCTTTGAGAGGCATTTCCACAGCAACGAAACACTCCTTTCGGTGATTGTTCCATTATATTGGTTGGTGATCTCGGTCAGCTACCACCCGTCAAAGACATACCTCTATATGCAGGGAAAAGCCACAGAAGCACACTGTGGAACACCTTCAACACAGTCATCACACTAGACACAATATTTCGTCAACAAGGCGACAACATCGCCCAGGTTAATTTCAAGAACATCCTCCAGAACATTAGAGATGCAAATCCAACAATTGGCGACTTCAACATACTCATGTTGTGCACAGATTCCTTTTTATCAGAAGATGAAATAAATTCCTTCCATGATTCCATGCATCTATTTCCAACAAATGATCAAATGATGAAATCTCTAAACACTCCAATCGCAAGATCCATTGCTGAAGATGACAACACATATTCCAAGATTTCCTAAGAAGACAAGCAACTTGAGTGAATTGTATTACTATGCAATGGTGAAAAAGTTATGTTAACTTCCAACCTTTGGGTTTCATCCGGACTTGTTAATGGTTCCCTCAGAGAAATTGTAACCATATTTTACAAAGAATCAACTACACCACCACAAATTCCAACATTTGTTGTCATAGACTTTCCCAAATACATCGAGCCTCCTTGGGATGAAAGAAACCCCACTCACTTGCCTATTCCAGTAATAAAAAGAAATGGGTGTACACAAATTCCACTGAAGATGGCTTGGGCTTTAACCATATATAAATCTCAAGGTATGACAGTTCCAAAAGCAACAATTGACATTGGGAAAACAGAATATCAAGGTCTCACATTCACAACAATTTCAAGAGTACCTTCTCTACAAGATCTCTGGATTAGCCCCGCATTCAGTTTCGATCATTACAATAAAATGAAGGACAACAAAAACATTACTCACAGAAAACATGCAGAAGAAATTCTCCGTTCAATGCCACCTCTAGATAATCTGCTCTAATCCATACTTTGACATCACCAAAAGGTTTCCTCTATTTATTTAGCTCATTCTATTTCATCACATACCTTTCATATCTTTCAACGACAACCAAATTTAATCATTATTAATAATTATGCAAATATTAGAATGTCTTTATATCATCTATACATCTCATTCTAACATTTTCTTTCTTTTCCAACAGGACATATGGAATCAGAAATAGCACACCTATGTAACTATTGGGACAAAATCGAGGCATTAATACTTACACTACAACATATACAAAACAGATTTCTTCCAGTACAAAATCCGGCAATACCATTATATCGCCTACGTCCAACCATACAATTATTACAACAAATAAAAGCTTCCCTGAAATGCATAAACCACATTCATCAACGTGACAAAATCTAAAAAAGACGAGCAGAATGGCAAGCAAGAAATATGTGTCTCCAACTACGCATGAATCTCCAATGGTGTTTAGTATGTCATCATTCACCATGCATCTTCGACTAACAATATATAAATCCCCATGGCAAAGGTAACTTCATTTCCATTCATTCCAAATTCATTTTAACACAACTCACCTGCAAAGTATTACTAATAAATTTTGACAACTGATTTACACATTACAAATTCTAACAAAATATAGATTTTGCAGGTTCATTACTGCTTCTTCAGGTCTTCGATGCCTCCAACAATTTTTTATGAAACTTCAAATATGGAATGACAAGCACAATGTTTTTTAGAATATTATATTTCTTCTCAAACCTCTTCTGTTACAATTCACTAGTTGTATTTTCCAATTGAAACTTAAAAAATGATGTCTCAAGATCAAATACCATTTTGATAGTTTATGTCTTCACAACCAATTCATTATCAATGGGTTTTAACATATTTTGTTAACAAAATCAATTTATTTTAATGAATATAATACATGTTTTAAATATATCTTCATATTAATTAAATTTCTCGTTTGAATAATGATTTCTTAAATAAGCCTATCCAAATCGATATGGATACCCAGTTGTTGTTCGCCTGAATTCATTCGTTTACCTTCACCTTCAACTACGCAATTTTTAACCAGATATGAAGGTGTCTAAACAAGTTCAATGGATATTTATGACTACTTGTATTCCATTTTGTAGCCACTTTAACCCCCAAATACAGTTGTCGGCATGGCTTCTTCAAATTAAAACTCAAAATCAAAAAGCCCATTCACATTTCAAAATTCTTCCACACACTATGCCTTACGGTGTTTCCTTTGCAACATTAGGTGCAAATGCTAGTTTTAACCCTCTCACATTCCTATCATGAGATGATCATTCCATGAGTAGTGATAGAATATATGTTTTTATGATTGATTTCACTTTGACATGAATTATTTTCAATGGTATGAGTACCTTCCTAGCATGGAAAGATAATTTTGAAAGTAGATAGAAAGGAGAAAGCACAAAGAAACACCTATGGAGAAGAAGAAAAAAATAGAGCTATCATGGGGACATGAAATAGATCATGGACCAAGATAGAAAGAATACATTGCATGATCACTCAAAGGATTCTGATATTGATCAAAGGCCCTTTGGAGGGTGAAGTAGAAGAATAAAGTGGATCTTTCATGAATATGAACCATATATTAGATCTACCATCAAGAATGCAAGATGAAGAAGCAAGGAATACATCTTGGCATTTCCATTTCATCATGAAGTCCATGTCGTCATTGTCAAGTTGTGACTTGTATAAGTGTTGATCAAAAAATGGATCCTGGATAAACCTATAAGTCTAAAAGACTTCATATAAGAGGTAAAAGGTGCCAAATAGCACAAATCCTTTGCAAATCAGAGGAAAATAAAAGTTTCAGGCTGCTCTCAGAAATAGTCTCATTGCAGAGATCCCTTCATTCTGAATCCAATGCAATTTGAATGGGTGAAAATGAACTTGAGATGAAGTTATCACAAGAAGAAGTTTCCTTTTGTTCTTTGGGAAAAGAGGAAAAAATCCTTTAAAAATGGACAAAAGACCCTTATAAGGGGAAAATCGCATCGCATGAGGCAAAAATGAGAAGTTATGGAAAATTCGGGTTACATTATCTGATCCAGGTGGATATTGGTGGCCACCTGCCAAGTCCACCTGGACCCCCACCATTGTCTTTCTCAGCATTTTCAGTTTCCTTAATTGTAGCAGAACTTACTATTTTTAGCAGTTTTTCGGGTCCTGAACTTCCGGAGCCGTTTTGAGGCCCTAAACGACATTTTTTGGGAAATATGGGGGCAACATGGGTCCATGGAATGGACCATGTTGCCCGTTCCAACAATGATAGTGCTCGAATAGATCTTTCTAATGAGCTATTGTACACATCAAACGGAGATCGTATGCCAAAGTTACGACCCCGGGAAATTGATGTACCAATTTACCCAAAACGGGGCCCATAGTTTGGCGTTTCATCTCCTAGGGTTAGGTTTTGGAACGTTAAGGGTTTTTCATTGTTTCCCAACAATAAATAGGCCTTCGAGCCTCATTGTAACACAGTTCAAAGGCATGTAGCCATCACATCTCTTCTCAGAGATAAGCTACCACCGCCCTAGCTAGTTTATTTCTATTTCTGATTGTAAGCATGTTTCAGTATTTTCCATTAATGAAATGAAGTATTATTTCCGCTGCATCTTTGTGTATTGGTTATCTCTGTAATTTGTTGTGTTCCTGTTTAAATCCGGATCAGTGGTATCAGAGCGGTCTGCTTTTTCTCTGTTTTTCTTTGCATGTCCTCAACAAGGTCGGGATATAAGGAGTTAGGGCTCGAACTGGTTGAACCTTTGCAAGTCCAGCCTCGCAAATCCCGACGGCCTCCCATGGCGGACGAGAAGAAAGACAAGGGGGTAGGAGATCCCATCGAAATCTTGCTCGAAGAAGCCCTCGAGCGACAACAGAACGCGATGATGGACAGCTTCGCCCAGATCCTTCAGTGGCTACCCAGAAGCAACGCATCGGCTTCCAGCAGCTTCTCTGGAAACGCCACACCCTTTAAGGTACAAGTTAATTTTGAAATCCCCATATTCGAGGGTCAAATAGACGCAGACGCCGTAG
>APFE031628136.1:0-17549 GCA_000404065.3 Pinus taeda | reverse complement strand
TATTGAGAAGAAGATTGAGATGACTTGCAGCAGGTGGTTTTCTCCCGCATTGGGTTTCCACCTTATATCATGGTGTTTCATGTGTGTGCCTTATGTGTGATGATCTATTCTATGTTACTGCATCTGTTAACTGATAATATGGTTGATAATGTTCTAATGCACTCATTGAAGATTAATTAGCTTAATCATAAGAAGTTGTGGAAGTAGCATATATGAATCAGAGTTTGGAAATGAAAAGTTTTATTAATGTGATAATACTGATTCACCCCCCCCTCTCAGTATTATTTCCAACAGTGCGTACCCGCAGGTACACCGTGCAGGGACCGCGTTCAGTTACGCAGATTACCCATTCATGAGGTGCGTACCCCAGTGCACACTCTTCAAGGTAGTAAAGCGCGCACACGTGGGGTTTCTTATGATATTTAGCTGACAGTATTGTATTATCATGGTTTTGGCCCGTGGTATTAGTCCATGATTTAAGGAAGACCTTGCCTATATAAAGCAAAGGAGATCATTTGGCTTGAGTATCTTTGGAGCATTGAATATCTTAAGATCAAAAATATTGGGTTCTCGGTTTAAAAGCTTGATCTATAAAAGAGAAGTTGGAAGCGAATCTGTGAAGGGTGATCTCTCGAGCGCAAGTTCAGATCTGAGCATCTGTCTGTATTTCAGCCCTAATCAGAGGTACGCAGAGGTGACGAAGGAGCAGTTTGTGGGTACGCAGAGGCGACAAGGAAGAAGTGCGTGTGTACGCTGAGGCGACGAAGGGGCAGTGCGTGGGTACGCAGAGCGACAGTGGTTCAGGTGCGTGCCTACTGTGTCGGTACGCAGCGCGATTTTTCTTCTGGGTGCGTGCCTACCGTGTCAGTACGCGGCGCGATTGTTCTCTTGGGTGCGTGCCTACTGGCTAGTACGCGACGCGATAGTAAATTTGGGTGCGTTCAGTGTGCAGATCAGTAAAAGGAGCAGTGCGTGGTCACGCAGTACAGCAGAAGGAGCTCTGCGGGTGTACGCAGAGAATCAGAGTGTGAAGTGCGTAGCGACGCAGGCCAGAAGAAGGAGAACTGCGTATCTGTTTTAAGATCTTCTGTTGGCTGAATTTTTCTGTTGATAAGGTGTTCTGGGTTCAGTTATGTTATTGTTGATCTGGTTATTGCAGCTGACTATAATTTATCTGTACTTGATGATCATTTGATGTATATGGATCCAGTTTGAAAATTTATGAAAAGTGGTGCTTGAAAAGAAGTGTGGGGTTGTAGCTCCCTTCCAGGAGAGACTGGAAAACGAGAGAGAGTTGTAGCTCTCTGCAGGTTGCAGCCTGCGTACTGGTAAAGGACTGCACCAGTACAAGACCATTGTAAAAAGGGTTTCTAATTTGAAAGAAGATAGAGACATATTGCAGCAGGTGGTTTTCACCCACATTGGGTTTCCACCTTATATCTGGTGTTCTTTGATGTGACTGTCTTTTTTTCTTGTTCATGCTCATTATTTTATGGTACTGATATACAAAAATAATTCAAAGTATAAATAAGGAAGATTTGGTAAAAGGTCTAGATAATACTAATTCACCCCCCCCCAAGTAATATTTTCAACAGACCATTTGGTTCAAGAAATCCTGCCTCTGAATCAAAGGATTCCAATATAAGAGGAAGGATAATTGAATGCTTCAATTGCCACAAACATATTCATTATGCCCGAGATTGTCCAAAAAATAGAGATGCTCGAAGATCCAACTACAACAACAATAGTGGCTTCAACAACAACATGTTTAATGATAGAAGAAGATGAGATAGAATAAAAAATGCTTTTGGTGATCATGAATAAGGCCATCATCCTCAAAAGAGACCAAGGAAGTCCAGGTATGGAGATAATGCAGTTGTCACTCAATCTCAATATATTCTTATTTCTACTCTTTCTAGTTCCTCTCCTACAAATTCGTGAGATGGTTGGTAGGTAGATAATGGGAGTTCTGCACATTTCTCTAGGTATCGGGAGGTCCTCTCAAATCTGGTTGAGAGAAATACTAATCTAAATATAAGCCTTAGAGAAAACTCTATGTATCCTTTGAACAGTTTTGATCCTGTAAAATTTCATTTAGATTATATGGAAATCATTATGCTTCATGATGTTATGTATGTTCTAGGATTAAAGAAGAACCCGGTATCTATATATGCTTTGGAAGACAAAGGGATGAAAGTTTCATTCATAAGAGGAAAGTTCCTCCCCTAGCCTATGCAATCTCACATGAGGGATGCATTTAGCCTGGGATCTAGAATTGAAGGACTCTATAGAGTCAATAGAAGATCGTTGTGAGCAATGGTACATGATAGCAATCATCAAAGTGAATTATGGCACCGAAGGTCTACTCATCTACATTATGAAGCTCTTCCTAATGTTAGAAAGATGGTTTCTAGGATGCCTAAAGTTCAAACTAACCATGATGGAGTATGTCAAGGATGTGCTTGTGGAAATAAGTCAAGGAGACTATTCCCCTCTAGTAAAAGCAAGACCAGTGATATTCTATAGCTCATCCATTCTTATTTATGTGGTCCCATGTCGGTAAAATATTTGGGTGGCTATATATACTATATAATCTTTGTGGATCATTTCTCCTACAAGACATGGATATTCAACTTAAAGCGCAAGGCAAAGCATTTGAAATGTTGTAGGACTTCAAGGAACTGATAGAGAATCAAGCAGGGAAGATGATCAAGGTCTTCAAGTCTGACCATGGTGGAGAATATATTTCGAATCAGGTCATTAACTTCTCAAAAAAGGCAAGAATAAAGAAAGAGACCACCATACTCTATAATGTCAAGCAGAATGGTGTGGCTGAAAGAAAGAATGGGACTATCATGGAAGTTGCCCAAACCATGTTACATGATCAAAATTTGCCGAATTTTATTTGGGGAGAAGACACTAATACAATGGGATATGTTCAAAAAAAGACTCCTCATCAAGCCCTGGGTAGCAAGACTCTCAAAGAAGTTTTCACAAGTGTGAAGCCTGATGTTGAACATCTAAGGATATTTGGCTGCCCCATGTATTTTCATGTATCCTGAACATGTTGGAAGCCACTGGAAAGGAAGTTATGTTTGTTGGATATTGTGATTGTTCTAAGGCTTTTAGAATATAAGTGTATGGTCCAAGCAATATTGATTTTAGCAAGGATGTGACTTTTGATGAAGATGTTGCCCCTATAAAAGCAAGGGATATTCCTCCTCCTCCTCCTATTGAGAAGAAGGATGATGACATGGACCTACTAGATGGCCCTTTTGTACCAGAGCAAGAGAAATAAGTTGATGATCCTATGGAACCTATGGACCCCTTGTATCCTCCTCCAAGTGATCCTCCTGCTAGGAAGAGACCCCTTTGGCTTCGTGATACATTATAAGATGTTGAAATACATGTCATTTCCAAAGAAACCTTTAGAGAAAGCAAGAAACCATGTCGATACCAGGGATATGTTGTGGTTATGAGCTCCATGATATAGGTTGAACCCCACACCTTTGAAGAAGCATTGAAAGACCATGTTTGGAAGGGACGTTATGGCTAAAGAGTATGAGTTTATTATGAAGAATGATGTGTGGGATGTGGAAAGTCTATCGTGACCTCGAAATGGATATACAAGATCAAGCATGGAATTGATGGAAGTATTGAGAACTAGTTGTTTAAAGTATTTGAAGTTTGTGGAGCCAGAATTCAAAGGTTGTCTCAAGTATGTGGTATTACAATTATTGAATGGTTGCAGTGTTGGAATTATAAAGGATCCCTTTTGTAGATAGTTTATGATTCAAGAGTATTTTTATTGTGTAGGACTAAGGCCTTCCTAGGGCATTCGTTGTTGATTTTTGAATTTTGGGTTGATCCTTTGACACATATTCCTAAGGCCTGAGACTAATCTTTGAAGTGATTTAAGCCTCTAGTCATGATAGAGACTAAAGACTCATATTCACTATAGAAACAGAGTTATATTCATCTTCTTACTATGGCATCTTAAGGACTGTTGGTTGGCAAGGCATTTGTGGCAAAGATGAACTTTTTGTATATAGAGGTATGATTAGTCTTTATTGTAAAGGTCCTCTAACTAAAAGCCATAACATCTGAATTCTAGCTTGACCGTTGTGATGTTGCTAGACTTACTTGTGTTTGTATGTTGGATATGCATTGTCAATCTACTACATTGCTGAGAGTATGGAATGGTATTGTTTCCATTACGATTATGCATTTACGAGTCTTTACTATAAAGGTCCTCTAACTAAAAGCCATAACATCTGAAGTCTGGCTTGGCCGTTGTGATGTTGCTAGACTTACTTGTTTTTGTATGTTGGATATGCATTGCCAATTTACTGAATTGCTAAGAGTATGGAATAGTATTGTTTCCATTACCATTATGAATTTACAAGGGCTGAAACTCTGGTGACAGAGTTTCACTGATGTTACAACATTGGTAACTTGAGGGTCACAAAGAAATAACTTGTGTAATCATCATTGTTGGAATTTTGGTCTATTGAATTGTTTATTGATGAATGTTAGAATAAGTATTTGTTGAAACATTATCAAAGTTGTTTCCAAGGATTATAATTGTTGCAGTGCATCTATGGTATTGGGTTGCTCCTATATTTCTACTAGTATGCTCTTGTATGTTGTGCTAGGGTTTTTGCCTAACCAAAAGATACTAGGATTTGAAAGAGAATATCTTAAGCAAAGTTTTTGGGACAAGGGTTATTTATGTTGAGCAGAGATTATATTATATAATGTCGGTATTTGTACGATTGTTTATGAACCTAGATTTGACATTGATGGTCATATCTAGTTGTTGAGGATTCCTTAGTTGTGTATGATACTATTACTTTAGTTGGTTTTATGCAGAATTATTTATGCATGGTTTGCCAGAGAGAGTATGTTATTGAGCTAAGGTTTGATCGTTAAGAAAAAAAGTTGGTATTGTTGTTGATGACCTTGTATTTCAAATTCACTGAGTCATTACAGAATTTTTTATATTGTTTATATTGATATTATGCACACGTGGATCCAGTACTAAAATTGTGAAATGTAGTCCACTATGGTGAATTTTTGAGCAAGTGTGGCAGGGTGGTGCAAGGTGAAGATTGGAGTCTCCCTCAGGTTGGAGCTTGAGAACACTTCAAGGTGACAGGGTGGTGTTAAGGAACCTGTGCATGGTGATGAAGCATCATTTCAATCAGAGCTAATAAAACCAAGGCATTAGAGAGTCCTTCTAGTTGCAGTTGGTAAATCAGGGCATTGGAGCATCCTTCCACTTGGAGTTGGTAAATAAAGGAGTTAACTTCCTCCAAGTTGGAGCCTATAAACTAGTGGGTTGGAGCCTCCTTTAGTTGTATAAATTGTGAAGACCGATATTAAGAAGCATCCAATGGTTTTCCTCTTGAAAGGGTTTCCACCAAAAAACGTCATGTCTATTGCGTTGGATGTTTTGTATTGTTGAATTGTGATGTTATTTTTTCATGTGATGTGATGCTAATTTATGTTTTAATTTAATGCCAATAATAACCAATGCTTTGTGAAGTTAGAATTAACTTATTGAAGTGAGATATTGATTCACTCCCCCCTTCGTATTTATAACAATGAATATCAAAGGAAAAGAAACAAAACTACTTTTTGTGAATTCAAATGTAGCCACTCATTACATTTTGCAGCCAATGAGTGCTTACACATTAAATTTGAGTAAACCTATAAGGAGATAAATAAAAAATTTGATTTAAAAAAATAGTTTTCTTCCTTTCCCTACAAAAATATTTTACAATATGGTTGATATCATCTTCTTGAATCCTAGTGGTTCTTTTAAAGTTGATTTTGATTGAGAATTTTTGTTGAAGCCCATTTTTTACCTCAAAATTAACCTAATGCAATAACCTTCATTTTCACCGAAAATTGGCTTATATTGAGCTAGATATTTCTAAACTCTTTGTCATTTTCATCCAAGCTTGAACTTATATTGAGCTAGGGATTCATAAACCCAATCTCTTTTATATTGATATAGGCATCCATATACCCACTCTTACTTGTGTTGAGTTGGGTATCCATCAGCCCACTCTCATTTATATTGAACTAGGCATCCATAAACCCACTCTCACTTGTGTTGAGTTAGGTATCCACCAACCCACTCTCATTTGTATATCGAGTTGGCTATCAACATCACACTTTCATTGTATTTAAGCCACGACGAACATTATTTAAGCTCAGGTATCCATAAACCCACTCTTGTTTGTATTTCATCCATACCCAACCCTATATTGAGTTGAGGATCTATAAATCCACTTTCATTTTTATTTCATCATTTTTATCTACAACCCACTCTTCTATTTAATGGGGGGGGTGGTTGTTGAGAATGGTTTTAGTTTCACTCAAACAAGGTTGACATACAATTTTAATAATTAATTTATGTATTAGGATTGGCTTGCTAGGAATTCACTCACCCTAAGTCTAGTATGTGCCTTAGCTAGGAAACACAAACATACTAGAAATGCCAAACTTAAAATAGTTTTGCACAGTGGAGTATACCAACAATTAGATCAATGACAGTGGACAATATTTTATTCCCAAAACTTGATTTTTACCATTCCATTAATAAGATAACTCATCAGGCTCCCATACCAGGGATAATGGTCCTTTATGTCCCATTACAATGCCAAAAAGAATGTTAATTCGTTTTGAACAATAGGCTTTGTCCTTTAAGCCTTTTCTACCCTCATAAAGACATGTACAACACTCTAAAAACATAGTTGTAGAAAAATATGGCTTTTAGCAACCCACATTAGGTTACTCAAACAAAAATAATCTTACTTGGGCATGATCCTTAGCCCATGGTCCTCTTGCTATAGCTTTTTGGGCCCTCCTCCAACTCATTTAGGCCTTCATCCCCTTTGTTAGCCTATCGTCTACTCCTTTACCCTTTAGCTTTCCTTGCTAACTACTACAACAATATTAATTAGCTCTTTTTTTGCCTCGAGCTCCCTTTTTTAACTTACAAAAATCCAACAGATGTCTCCCTAAGCCCATTGAGTTGCTGCAACAGCCTTGCACCCCTCCTACAACCATATGTGGCCTATTCCTTACTTGCAGCCTCACCTCAAGTTATCAATGGTCTACAAAAAACTTCTTTCAAACCCTTTTGAAGAAGAAAAACCTTAAGCAAACTCGACCTTGTCCACAAACCTTTCCTTCTCTAGTGGCAACTCCTTTTGTCTCCATGCATTTGTATTTACACTTTTCCAAGGGGTGTGTCTCTTGGCCTTGTTAGTCGACCTTAGATGACTTGACACTTTGATCGAACAATAATTATATTAGAATAATAAACATTTTTATTGGGTTCAAATCCCACTCACTTTGGGTTGAAAACCCCAAACTTGGATGCAAAGCCCATTAACCAAACCAAAATCCTCAAGGGATTTTCCAATCATAGATACCTTCCGAACTACCAACATTTCAACCCTCCCTCTTAGTGAGGGAGGCATTTCCACCTGCCTCTATTGGAAGACCTAGATCTTTAAATATACTATGCTCCTAGAGGCCTCCCGATTCAAAACATCGTCCATGGCCATCCAACCCATGTCTTTCCATGTTCCTAGAAATCTCCAGCTCCATGACTTTTCTTGTTCCTAGAAATCTCCAGCTCCATGACTTTCCTTGCATGGACATGACTTCCTTGCATGTGCCATGACTTTTTATTGCATGGCCATGGCTTTTCTTGCTTGATCATGACTTTCCTTACGTGTAACATGACTTTTCCTTTCATACATCATGACTTCCTTGCATGATCTATGAATTTCCTTGTTGAATAAAGTTGTCATTGATGGGGATCATAGATAAATTGTTGAAATAAACCCTAACCCTAGATATTATGCAAACCCTAGGAGACCTTAACCCTAACTACTTGACTAGACCCTAGGTGCATGAGTACATTAATGAAATTCTAGATGCACTTACCATAACGAAGTGCTAGCAATGATTTCATTATGATATCATGTTTTCATTGCAGAAGCTAGCCATGTTGTTCATTAATGATGGCAAGCCAATAACTTGCCCTTATATGCATTGCCTAAGATTTTTTGGAGATGCCTTAAGAAACGAGTTACCTTGTTGAGGACACCCATGAAGACATATTGAAAAGGAACCCTAGCTGTGTTGAATGATGCTCATACTTCCCATGTGATGAAGCCCTAATCTAGTAGCCCTAGATGTATGAATATTTCAAAGAAACCCTAGCCCTTGTGTGCAATCCTAATGCATGAAGATCACATACACTAGCATGTCAAAATAGCGAAAAAATTATAATCCACTTGATGCTTTAATTCCATACAATAAATTCTTTAATAGGGTTATTATGAAAAGTATGGATATGATGAAAGAAAAAATAAATTTCCATCATTAGAGGTTGTATCTTGAAGGGAATATGATATCAACTTATAGAGGAGGTCATAAGCTTTCTAGTGAGTACTCACTTGCCTCCCAATTCCTTACTGTTGAAGAGAAATCAATTTTTGAAATCAACATATGTCAAAAATTGTCAAACTCTCCAAGCCGACTTGAGTACGCTCACAACCCTTGGAAAAAAGACGTGTCCCTTCAGAATATGGATAAACCAATGTAAATATAAACCTAAATTTGTCCATTCAAGATCATATTTTTTGGTAGAGACAAGAAAAGAGGTGGAGAAGCAGCTCCAACCTAGAAAAGCAAGGAAGACAAGTTTCTTTAATTATTCTTGGCTTAAATAGTCTCCCACTAGTTTTAGCTAGGAGCAAAGAAGTTTACGTAGTTTTCATGGTCGAAGTTTCATAGTTATCATGGTTGAGGTTGTCATATTTTCTGTGGTCGAAGTTTTTATAGTTGTCTTGGTTGAAGCTATCGTAGTTGTCATGGTTGAAGTTGTTGTAGTTGTCGTGGTCGCAGTTGCCATAGTTGTCATGGTTGAAGCTACCGTCGTCAAAGTTGCCATAGTTGTCATGGTCGAAGCTATCATAGCTGCCATAGTTGAAGTTTTCATGGTCAAAGTTGTCACAGCTGCCGTAGTTGAAGTTGTCACAGTTGTCGTGGTTGAAGCTACCGTGGTCGAAGCTACCATAGTTGTCATGGTTGAAGTTGATGTGGTCAAAGTTGTCGTAGCTGTTGTCATCAAAGTGTTGATTTATTGGGACTAGACAAATAGAGCTTGTTGAAGTCTTCTCTTGCGAAAAGAATAGGGTAGAGTTGGAGAACTTTGTGAAGCAGCATATTGAAAATTTGTGGAGATCATTAAAGACCATGATGCATTGAAACCATCATGAGGTAACCTTGGAGATTTTGTTTGGGTGACATAAAGAGTAGTGGATATCTTCTAAGAAGACAAGGTTATCATTGATGATACGACGTGGATACCAAGGGAATACATAACTGAAGAATTACAAGGCTTGTTGAAGAAGACATTCGAAGTTTTGAAGTATAACCAAATACATCTTGATGAAGTAAAGTAAGGTTTGGGTCCCAAGAGATTGGCTTGGAGGATATGGTTAGAGCCCTAGAGGATTGAAGTCCTTAAGAAACTAGGTCAGAGCCTAAACCAGATATAGGGTTGGAGCCCTTGAGTTTGGTGCCTCAAAATTAACAAGGTTGGAGCCTTGGAAGTCCAAGTCAGTGTTTGGCAAATACAAGTTGGAGCCTAGGAGATTGAATATTAGTGTCATCATCTAACGTTGGAGCCCTACATATATTATACTTGATTTAATGTAGAGAATAAATTAATAAAAGCATTTATTCTTGTTGTTCATTTTGTGTTCTAAATATAAGTGATATAATTGGTAAAAGTAACAATTGAAAAGAAATATTGATTCACCCCCCCCTCTCAATATTTCTATCAATTGGTATCAGAGATAGTACCTTCTCTCAAAGACTGACAACTTGAAGGTTGATCCTTAGAACACAAATGGCGAAGTCTAGGACAAAAGCCTCCAATCTTTCTAAATATGTGTCTTCCTCAACTGTGAAAACTGAAGATAATCAAATTGGGAAAGTTCCATTGTTCAATGGAAATTTTGATATGGAAGATAAGAATGAGAAATTTCTTAATGGCTCAAGGCGTTGAAATATGGGAATCAATAATTATTGATAGAATGATGAACAAAGAATCCAAGGAGTACAATGCAAGAGAAATGAAGGCAATTTTGAATGGGCTACCAGATTCTATAAAGGCCAATTTGGAGAAACGTTTGTCAGCAAAAGATATATGGGAAAAACTTCGTGACCTTCAATTAAAAAGAACGTTTACCATGACCTCTAGTCAATAAGGTGATGGAAAGAAAGAAATAAATCCATAACCCATCAAGGAAGCTGAAAATAAGAGTGATGACATCAAAGCCATAGAAGACCTAGAAGAAGAAAAAAGTAAAAAAGGCTTTGAAGAAGTTCTCCTGACTAAATTTATAGTTGCCATGGAAGAGATTAACAGTTTGAAAAAAGAAAATGAGGAACTTAAGAAGAAAGCGCAAGATGATGACCAAGACAAGACAAGGAAGGAAGTAGACCCTTTCAAGCTTCAAGTAAAAGAAAGAGATGAGGAGCTCATCAAGCTTACGGTGGAATTTCATCAAAATAAAAAAAGCATCATGGAGAGGTCATATCCATGACAAACCAATTATATAAGGCAAAGAAAAGGGAAGAAACTTTGTCAAGCCATCTTGAACTAAGACTCAAGAGTTTAAACAAACTTGAAGCAGAGATTGGTCAATACAAGGAAGAGGTCTTCTCCCTTAGATCTCAACTAGAAGAAGCAAGGAAACAAGTACAAGGAGTTGAGGAGGTGATGGATGCTTTGGCATTCATAAAAGGAAAAGTTGGTGAAGAAAAAAATGAGAGAAACACCATGACATGCCAATTGGAAGAAAAGAATGATGACATCACCAAGTTAAGATCAAAAATCACTTCTCTTAAGGCCCAATCATGTGAAGCAACCAAGTTGAAGGAAGAAATGGAGATCATACTATCAAAGAAGGATGAAAAATGCAAGAAAATGAAAGAATAATTTGTCTTTCTTCAAAAGGAAGTTGACTTTTTGAATAAGAACTTGAAGAGCTCTCAAACTGTAGATGACATCCTAAGTCATCAAAGGTCTCCCCTTGATAAATCATGTCTTGGTTGTGCAGGCGAATTGTCAAGCAAGAATGATGCAAACCATAATGCTACAAACAACAAGGATGTGAGGAATCTTGGAAGAAATTTTGATGCTCCTAGTTCCAGCAAAGGCAAGGAGAAGAGTCAAGAACACATTGACAGAAATCCTACTCCAAGAAGACTTCCAAATGGTGTCAAGAATACAAAAGGCAATGAATATTATCAAAGAATTCCAAGGCAAAAATACTTCAAAAGTACATCAAGGAAATATTCATATCCCAAGTACCAACGTATATTTCTTGGTTATTGTTATTCTTGTACAAACTTTCGGCACATGGAAAATGATTGTAGATCAAATCACAAAGACAAATATAATGGTCCCCACCAATCTCCTAGAAGCAATTTCACAAGAAGTCATGATTACTCATTCATAAACAAGATGGAGTGCTTTAATTGCCATAACATTGGACATATGGCACATGATTGTAAATTGACTTGGGTTCCTACACAAGCTAGAACCATGATAACCAAGCCATAAAAGAAAGTTACACATTTATGGAGAAAGAAGCAAATTAGAACTCAAAGTCTCTTGGACACTCTACACAACAACACACGTTGTTGATTTGATGAACACATCCTTGACAGATGTGATATTCCAAGTATTTGATGATGAGGATCTGCCAAAATTGAGACCATTCAATTAGGGGAGCTTGGGATCATTCTTGTAGAAGCTATCCATGAAAGAGCCCTATGAAATCCTTAATGAGTCACTCATTGACAATCATCCTTTGATAGATCATCTCTCAAGAGCGACTCCATTAAATAACATTATCCCTTACTCATCCGATGGAGTATTGTTGAAGATTTCTTCCATTTGATCACAAAGCAAGCAATCTTTCTTGAGCTTAAGGAGTTTATAAAGGCAAGAGTTGGTTCATCACATAAATAAATGTAAGCACATCTATCATGGACCACACTACCAGATGAAAGAGCACCATAACAAAAGTTGTTGATTTGATGAAGACATCCTTGATAGATGTGATATTCCAAGTGTTTGATGATGAGGATATACCAAAAAGGAGACCATACAGTTAGGGGGAGCTTGGGATCATTCTTGCAGAAGCTATCCGTGAGAGGGCCCTATGAAATCCTTAATGAGTCACTCATTAACAATGATCCTTTGATAGATCATCTCTTAGGAGCAACTCCATTGAGGAACATGATCCCTTACTCATCTGATGGACTATTGTTGAAGATTTCTTCCATTTGACCACAAAGCAAGCAATCTTTCTTGAGCTTAAGGAGTTTATAAAGGCAAGAGTTGGTTCATCACATGAAGAAATGTAAACACATTTATCATGGAGCACACTACTAGATGGAAGAGAACCATAACATTGGGAGAAACATACCAATGAAGAATTATTGTTGATGAAGAAAATATGATGAAAAGAAGCAACTTGATATGGGGAGTACTTAGGCACCTCATTTGCCATTGATGTCAAAAGGGGAGAGAACGATGAAAGGGGGGGAGTATTGCCATCAATTACTAAGGGAGAGATTGTTGAATAAAGTCGTCATTGATGGCATCATAGTTGAATTGTTGAAATAAACCCTAACCTTAGATATTGTGCAAAACCTAGGAGACATAAACCCTAACTACTTGACTATACCCTAGGTGCATGAGTATATTCATGAAATTCTAGATGCAGTTGACATAATGAAGCAGTAGCAGTGATGTTAGTATGATATCATGTTTGCATTTTTGAAGCTAGCCATGTCGTTCATTAATGACGGCAAGCAAATAACTTTCCCTTATAGGCATTGCCCAAGCCTTGTTGAATGATGCTCATAATTCCCATGTGATGAATACCTAATATAGTAACCCTAGATGTATGAATATTTCAAAGAAACCCTAGTCCTTGTATGCAATTGTAATCCATGAAGACTACATGCACTAGCATGTCAAAATAGTAAAAAAATTATAATCTACTTAATGCTCTAATTCCATAAAGGAAATTGTTTAATAGGGTTGTTACAAAAAAATATGGATATGATCAAAGAAAAATTAAATTTCCATCATTACTAGTCATATCCGTACATTGATATGGATATATCAACTTATATAGGAGGTCATAAGCTTTCCAATGA
This sequence comes from Pinus taeda, assembly GCA_000404065.3. NCBI lineage: Eukaryota > Viridiplantae > Streptophyta > Pinopsida > Pinales > Pinaceae > Pinus > Pinus taeda. The sequence continues at coordinate 4,274 of APFE031628136.1, read as the reverse complement.
GTACTCACTTTCCTCTTAATTCCTTACTGTTGACGAGAAATCAATTTTGGAAATCAACATATGTCAAAAATTGTCAAACTGTCAAAGCCAACTTGAGTAGGCTCATAACCCTTGGCAAAAAGACATGTCCCTTCAGAATATGGCAAAACCACAATAAATATAAACCTATATTTTCCCATTCAAGCTTATATTTCTCAGTAGATACAAGACAAGAGGTAGAGAAGTAGTTGCAGCCTAGAAAAGCAAGGAAGACAAGTCTGTGGAATTATTCTTGGGCTAAATAGTCTGCCACATGTTCAATCTAGGAGCAGAGAATTTGTCATAGTTGTTGTGGTCGAAGTTGTCGTAGTTTTTGTGGTCAAAGTTGTCATAGTTGTTGTGGTCAAAGTTGTCGTACTTTCCAAGGTCGAAGTTGTCATGGTCGAAGCTATCGTAGTTGTCGTGGTCGAAGCTATCTTAGTTGTCTTGGTCAAATCTATGGTAGTTATCGTGGTCAAATTTTTCATAGTTGTCATGGCCATAGCTATTGTAGCTGAAGTTGTCATAGTTTCCGTGAATGAAGCTACCATGGTTGAAGTTATCGTGGTCGAAGTTGTCACAGTTGTTGTAGTTGAAGCTGCAATGGTCGAAGTTTTCACAATTATCATAGTTGAAGTTATCATCATTGTCATGGTTAAAGCTACCATAGTTGATGTGGTTAAAGTTATTTTGGTCAAAGTTTTTGTAGTTGTTGTGGTTGAAATATTGATTTATTAGGATTAAAAAAATAGAGCTTGTTGAAGTCTTCTCCTGAGAACAGAATAGGGTAGAGTTGAAGAAATTTGTGAAGCAACATATTGAAGATTTGTGGAGATCACTGAAGACCATGATGCATTGAAGCCATCATCAGGTAACCTTGGAGATTTTGTTTGGGTGACATGAAGAGTAGTGGTTATACCTCCTAAGAAGACAAAGATGTCATTGATGATGTGATGTGGAGACTAAGGGAAGGCATAATTGAAAATTGACAAGGCTTGTTCAAGAAGACATTGGGACCTATGAAGTATAACTGAATACATTTTGATGAAGTAATGTAAGGGTTGGAGCCCAAGAGGTTGGAGCCTCCAAAAGACAAGGTTGGTGCCTTGGAGGAGAGTGTTGGAGCCCTAGAGGATTTAAGTCATCAAGAAACCAAGTCGGAGCCTGAACCAGATATAGGTTTGGTGCCTCAAAATTGACAAGGTTGGGGCCTTCGAATTCCAAGTCAGTGCTTGGAAAATACAGGTTGGAGCCTGGGAGATTGAAGATCGATGTCTTAATTTAGGTTTGGAGACATATATATTGTACTTGATTATTTGTAAAGAATAAATAATAAAAGCATTTATTGTTGTTGTTCAGTTTTTGTTCTAAATATAAGAGATCTAACTGGTAAAAGTAACAATTGAAAAGAAACATTGATTCACTCCCCCTGTCAGTATTGCCAACAACATGCACAAATAATTTCCTTGCATGGCATGGAAGACTCCACTCCCTTGCTTGAACCTGAAGGTTAGACTTCCATTGGGTTGTTGACTATCCATTTGAGCCCGAGGTCTCCTTGCATTAGTATCATAGCTCCCTTTCAGAGCTAACACTTGTGCACATCTCAAATCCAACTATTGTTCGAAGTAGCTCTGACACCATGTCAAAAACCCACGCACTATAGGTATAGTATATGACTTAGCTAGGAAACATAAATGCACTAGTTGTTCCTAACTTTAAACAATTTTGCAAAGCAGAATAAGTAGCAATTAGATCAATGATAGTACACAATATTTTATGCCCAAACCTTGTCTCTTATAATTCCATTAATAGGAAAACTCACAAGGTTCTCGTGTTAAAGATAATGGCCCTTTATACCCCACTATAATGCCCAATACAATGTCAAGTCCTTTTGACCAACACCCTAGGGCTGAGACTTTGTCCTCAAAGCCTTTCTTTCTCTCATAAAGGCACCTACAACACTCTAAATACTTAGTTGTAACAAACTAGGGATTTTACCAACCCACATTAGATTACTCAAACACAAATCAGCTTATGTGGGCATGATCCTTTAGCCCATGGTCCTCTTGTTATACCTTTCTTGGGCCCTCTGCCAACTCCTTTCGACCTTGGACCCCTTTAATAGCCCTCTTGTCTGCTCCTTTACCCTTCAAACAACCTTGCTTGATGCTACAACAACCTTAATCACATTTTTTTCTACCTCAACCTCCCTTTTTTATCTTAAACGGGCCAGTGGATGCCTCCTTGAGCCCAGTGACCTCCTACAGTTCCTATGGCTAGTTTGTTTAAACTTCTGGCCACACTTCAAGCTAACAATGGTCTACACAAAACTTTTGTCTAGTCCTTCCCAACCAACAGAACCTTAAGCAAACTCGGCGTTGTCCACAGATCTATCCTTCTTTAGATGTGCAAGGATGTATACAAGTACATATACCCATACCATTTTTCAGATTTCTTGGTAACAAGGTGTATATATCTATTTTCTTTATATATTTTAATATGCATATAGGCATACATATAGGAATATGTGCCTATATGAACACATAATACTTGGGAATGGAAACCATTAGATTACCAAAAAAAATTGAAACTGTTCTGCTTAGCTTGCAGAACATTCTCAATTTTTAGATTGCATTTTCAAATGAGAAGGACTCGAATAAATATCCAATCTCCAGAAATTGGACAAAATTTCTCCTTGGATGCATCATACCTGGGATTCATTCTAGTCATATCTCTGGTTTCCATTGAATAAAATACTTATTCTCATGCAGATCCCAAATTCATTTTCACCTGAATTCTATCTTTCAAGATTTTTTTGTTGTTCTAAGAGTTGTACCATATGGACTAAATGTTATGATGTTGCACAAGCCATGTCACAACATGCCAGAATAAGTTGGATTATACATTTAGGAATCCATGAAAATAAACCCTTAGTTGTTAAAGTGGCTTTAATGTCCCACTTATTCATTTAAAATAAGTTATTAAATTAAGTATTATTATTATTATTATTATTATTATTATTATTATGAACAAGGCCTTGCTTCAATCAAGGTTTGATATGAGTTGCACATGCTTTAAGAAGAAACATCATTACCCTTAGGTTGTCCATCTTCCAAAACCCATTTATCAGTTTACATCATTTATATGAAGCAGTTATCTAAATTCCTATCATCAAGAGTGAGATCATTTATATTCTCAAGAGGAAAATTGTTGAACTTTGAATAATCCTGTTATGAACCTCCTTAAGGTATTTATATCGATCTATTCACATTAAAGTTCTTATGCATTTTGTTATAACGTTCATGCAGTATCCTTTCAGGAACCTAAAGATTTAGTTATGTTCCACTCTTTTTCAGTACGCCTTTAGAAATTTTGACAAAGATAGGTGAGGAAAATTCCATCAAGGAAGATTTGCAAGTTCAAGAAGACAGAAAGGTAGAAATTCATGTCCAAAAGTGCAAGCACTTTCGTCATGAGAAACATTTAAAAACTTGAGGAAAAGGAAGCCAACCCTTGTCAGCGTCAGAATTCCCACTAAGATAACCAAGGCCATCTTCTTCCTGTAACATTAACTACTCTTTCTAACATATTTTATAAGTAAATTTCCTTCGAATTCATTCTAAAAAGTTTAGATTTCAAACACAGATCTTGTTAAGTTTGGAAAATAATTACCCTGGCAAATACTGACGATTTATCAACATGGTTGCCAAAATAATGTTTTAGATTTAATTTATGTGATCCAGGTGGATTTTGGTGGCCACCCACCTATCCCATTTGGACCCCCACAATTGTCTCTTTCAATTTTTTTAGTTTCCTAAATTGTAGCAAAGTTTACTATTTTAAGCAGTTTTTCGGGTCCTGAACTTCTGAAGTTGTTTTGAGGCCCTAAACGACATTTTTTGGGAAATATAGGGGCAACATGGATCCATGGCCCAATGTTTCCCTACCAAAAGTGGTAGTGCTTAGATAGATTTTTCTAATGTGCTATTGTACGCGTCAAACGAAGATCGTATGCCAAAGTTACGACCCCGGGAAATTGATGTACCAATTTACCCAAACGGGGCCCACAATTTGGTGTTCATTTCTTTCTAGGGTTAGGTTTTGATGTTAAGGTTTTCCATGTTTCTCAAACAATTAAATAGGCCTCTCGAGCCTCATCTGTAAACATAGTTCATATGGCATTGTAGCTACCACATCTCTTCTCAGATGTAAAGCTACCATTGCCCTTAGCAGTTTATTTCCATTTCTGGTGT
>APFE031628125.1:0-17262 GCA_000404065.3 Pinus taeda | reverse complement strand
ATCTCTATCTTTCCACTGCTCGCCATCTTCTTTCACCACCAGAATCGATCTCGTAGATCTCCCACTGAACAGGGTCTATCACAGGCCCGAGCAAAACCCCTCAGCAGCAAAGGCATCCCATTGAAGCCAAAACAACTCTTATACCAAATGTGGGTTTTAACCCCGTACATAAATTACCTACATACTAATTCTAAAACACAGAAAATAAACAACGCGAGAGAGTAACACATAAAACACATATACACAAATATTTTCCCCTGGATCCCAAAACCAGGACTACCAACTTTATTTTTCATTATGTTCATTTCAATGTTATAATACATATTTATACATGCCTAAGCATCCAATACCATGGACCGAAAACCATCGCGTCCAAAAACATGTGCCAAAATAAGACACAAAACCATAGGTGGGTCCACCCATCCTAACATAGGGTTCAAAACCAAAATTTTCCGGGGCGCTGCCCTAGACCCCATAAAGTGGGGTTATGGGTACACCTCAAACCCCCTATGACACCCCCCCCTGGCTACACAATCAGCACAACGAAGGGGGTGCTTCGCCCCCCATCTAACCCCCCGGTTAACTACGTGGGCTAGTCGTGGAAAGAATATAACACAACCCAACACTATGGGCAGATATTAATTTGATTATAATCGGAAAAACCTTCCATAAATGAGAAAATTTCACATCCGAAACATTCACCAATAATCTGGTCGATAAAAGGAGTAGGATAATTGTCCTTTGGACATGCCTGATTTACATCCCTATAATCAATGCACACTCGAATTGTCCCTTGTTTTCTTATCACAGAAAAAATGTTGGAAACCCAGTGAGCAAGAGGTATAGGGTAAATGAAACCAACATGCAAAATATTTTCAACCTTTGCTTTAATGGCAACGAATTTCTTTGGATGAATAGGTCGAAGCCACTGTTGTACTAGTTTGACATCAGGATACATTTTTTTCATGTTCAACAATACTAGAGTCTATACTTGCCATATCCTCATATGACCATGCAAATATATCTCGAATTCATGAAAAAGAGTACGGTAATTATCAGGTTTTGATGGAGAAAAATATTTTCTGACATGAATGCTTTCTACAACATTAGGTTTTCTCAAAGTATCAATAGAAATGGTTTCTTTAATATTTGATAGGCTTCGCTCCGAATCTACTGTGTCTATGAAAACAAAATTCGGAAGGAAATCAACAACTGAAGGGTGGTTAAGTTCATTTGAATAATATTCAATGTCATCTGGAAGATGGGAATGATGATAATAATCTTCCCAAGGTTCTTCTCCTATCATCATTGATTGGACAATTCCTTCATCTGTAGAAAATATACATGAAAAAGGATCTGAAGAAGTACCATATTCTAATGAACAGTCTACCCATACAATTGGTGAAAGTGGATTTGGGTTTGCCGCTAAGGCCAGAAAAATTGATTTCTATGCAAGCTCAATGGGTATTAGCGGCATAACTTCAGTATTACTATCAACTTCAGAATTGTTAGTAATCCTCCTTAAATCAGATGAGGTGGAGGAAATCATGTTGCAAGTCTCTACTCTTGCCACTTCCGCCAAATCAGATGGTGATGGTAGCATAAAAGTAACCATTAGGGAAGCATCCTTAAAGAGACCTACACCAACACTTTGAAGTGATAGTGGGGGTGGGTGTACCAATAGAATGCTTCCAGTCACCTGAGAACTAGATGCAAAGAAGGCAAGCTGATCGATAATTGTGATTCCACCTTTATGAGGGAATGCAAGCATACGAAAGTATGTTGAAACCACAACAACCATAGCATATACCCATGGCCTTCCCAGTAAAATGTTGTAGTCGATGGGTCCATCAACTACCTCAACTTCAATAGTAACTGTTTTCCTCCCTAGTTCAATTTGCAGGTTACTCAAAATCCCACAACATGTATATGTGTGTCCATAGAAAGCTTTTAACGTTGTTGGTGATCTTGACAACAGTGGTGAACCAAGTGTTTTCTAGTAGCTCATTGACATAATGTAAGTATATGCCCCCTCGTACATAATAGTTCGGTGAACATTCTTATTGAGAGCCTTTACTTGAATTGGACAAGCTAATTGTGCCTGTAACTGTAGTGTATATTCCGCATGGTTAAAAACTGCAAGATTCGAATCCATAGGGTCTATTCCACCAATTCTTGAAAACAAAGCCTGCTTTTGGGAGGGACATTTTTGTAACACCTTGGGTGTCGACATAGCAGAAGGTGATTGAGCAAGGTCTTCTACTATGTTATAGTTCTGAGCTACTCGAGCTTGAGGGCTAAATGTCGATTTATGCACAACTCCCTTTAGTGGTTTTATTGTCAATTCTGGCACAATAGGTGGTGTAATATTTTCAGATGAAGTCGAAGTCGAAGGATTAGGTTGGTCAGTGGCCTGATTATTTGATGATGACGATGGATTTCCATAATATTTATTTCATTTTGAGGCTTTGTAATGGACATCATAAGTTCTTGGGATGTGGAAGCATGGTCTGTCGCAACCAAATGTGTCTCCGGGTTTGGAAATGGATCAGTCAACACTGCAAATGTGTTAGAAGTCTTTAGAAGCTTATAGACTTCTGAGTGATGTGGACAATTGATCTGAAGTGGGGCACTAAAGGCTTCTTGTCATGCTTACAAGAACCTCTCCCACTCCAAAGCTTATATATCCCCAAGATCTATGCTTATGGTTGATAATTTTCGGAATTAAAAGAACTTGAAATAGGTGTATGCTTGTGTTTGCCTTTAACTTTTAAGTGCTTATGTCCATTTTCTTAAACTAATATGAAATGCATATAACAGTAAATAAAGCAGCAAATAAGCAAACCACAGGAGACAACAATATAATATGGAGTTCACCCTGATATCTTGGGCTACGTCTCCTTGGGCTCTAATCAACTCAATTAGACTCTTTGGGATTATGGCTGAATTCTTTTACAAGTTCCACACTCAACTCCAATAGGTTACGACTAAACCATGGGCTTAGAATACCATTTTTATCCTTGGCCGTTTGGCTCTCTAGTTCTTGGCTCTCGGTTCTGGCTCCTAGCACTCCGCTCTCGGCTCTGGCTCTAGATCTTTATAAGGAGAATAAATGCCTCCAACCTCTGGTGACTTCTCTCTATTCTCCTCTTACTGGCTCGAATTATTTCCAATGTGTGAGCTCCCCCTGAGCCTCTACACAACAATGGGATTTATCCCTCCGATGGCTTGAACTCCTCGAGTCCACAAGAATCATACCTCTAGACCCCCTGGACGGTTACCAAAACCTCTTTGGTTCCAAAAAATGCCTTCCTCTGTGCTGGACCCTTCTATCCATCTCTTCACCTTCTCTTTTATGTTCTAATTCATGTTTTCATGACACATTCTGTTTCATCATTTCTTTGCGGCTTTGCATCTCTTCGACTAGACCTCTGGCTCACCAGCTCTGCATCTGGCCCTCTGGCTCTCTAGCTTTGTGGCCCTATGTCTGGCCCTTTGGCTCACTAGCTCTATGGTTATGTGTCTCCTATAATTCATTCCTGTTACAAAACACCGGCTTACAGTGTGGCACAGGTGAATTGGGGTTGTTACAAAGAAAATACACAAGCAACCTTTCTTTGGGAAAATTCCCTAAAACGGAACATAATAACCAATGCATAGGAAATTCATGGAAAAATATATTAATCCAGATCTCAAGGAACAATAAAATCAACACTAAAACATTGTTGTGTCTGCCCATCGTAATCGCATGTCGCATGGTGCATTGGCCCCTTTGCATTATCACGATCTGATTTACCGATCTTTGATCACTTTGATCAATGCCTCATCAGCTATCGGCATTATCGCTATATCACTTATCGACGGTCGCTACTTCCATGGTCCACATCCCATAAGCTCCCCCGATCAAGGATCTTCGATCAGATCCTGACCACTAATTCCTTTTCTGATCCGACGGCTCAAATTTCTCATCCCCATCGGTCTATCGCATATTGCGTAATGGCATGGGTCTTGGTGATATGCTCCTATGATCACCGATCACATCGGTGTATCTCTATCATTGATCGCACATTGCATCGTCGCATGTCAATGGCTCTTTGTATTGTGCTACACGATCACTGGTCACTAATCGCCAATATTGAAACATCACATATTGACCCTTCGTAATGCTACAGGTCCTCCCCTTGGGTTATGTGTGATGCGATATTATGATGTGACAAATCGCAATCGCATATCACTACATCCTTTAGCTTGCGATAAGTCTTCTCCTTTGATTTTCCTCCGATACGATTTCCTCTAAGGAATATGTCCCCTTAAGTCCCATTTAATGAGAAACTTCCTCCTTTTCTAAGGACATTGGGCAAATTTCTTTTTACAATAACTTCTTCATCCGAAGTCCATTTTAGCCCATTCAAATTATGTTAGATTCAGAATGAAGAGATCTATGCAATGAGACTATTTCCAACAGCATCCTTTGACTTTAATTTTCCTCTATGAAGAATATTTTTAGACTTAGAGTCTATACTAGATCCATTTTAGATCACGCCTTCCCATTAAAAAAAATTTGGACTCCAAAAGACTAATATACTAATCTGAACAGTAAATGAGAGTACCTCACCCTCTTCTTTCAACCTCCATATACTTGCCTTGCATAGTGCCTCTGAACCAAAGCCTTTGAACACTTCCTTCTTGGATGTGCTTGTCCTCCTAGGAAGAACTATCTTCCTCCTTGACTTCCTGCAGAACTCCTGCTCAAAAGGTCACAGAAGGTAGTTTGAACTTCTATGCCTTGATCATTGATCCAAGGTGGCTCAAACCAGTGTGAAGTTATATCTGCTTCACAAAATTTTCATTTGTACCTATTTGACATACTATCAACAACAACTGTTAACAACAACAAGATTATAGACAACAACTGGATGCCCAAAACTCCTGCTTCAACAAAATAAAAATATTTTCACATCTTTTGAATTACCTCCATGTCTTTACATCTGCATACAAATGATTGACTAGACAACAAGTCAACAAAACATGCCTTTAAAACAATTGACCCTTCAATTCAAGCATGTAGAAAAAGAATTCTACAGTTCTTTTTCAAAGATGAAACACTTCATCAACATCTCCATCTTGGAGACCATATCAACCTTTCTCAAGTCAATATTGCATTACATGCATTTTTACAACAAAGTAATCAACCCTTCAAGTTAATCACACATACATGTTCAAATAAAAGGAAATCATCAACGTCCTTGTGTTCATGCACATCATTCTCATGCATGCATTTCATCCTTCAACTATCACTTAAGCACACTGTACTTTCGAAGCTGAAATGAATATAACGTTGCAGCAATAAAGTGAGTCTCCTACTCAAATTTTCCATTCACCGTCTTGGTAAAAACCTGCAACTTTCATTCCATTAACAAAGAAATGCATTCTATTGATTTGATGAATTTTCAAAAGACATGCAACCTTAATTGGATAAGAACTCTAACCATTTCTTACCAATCCATTTCAAAGGTGCTACCTTTGTCTGCACATCAACATCAACATGTGAATCATCCTGAAACATATCATTTATGGAATCTTTCATTCCATTCCTGCCATTCTTTCTTTCCACCTTCTTCAAGTTTCGTGGAAGCATTGTTGGATTGAGAGTCCATCATTTTGTATCAATATGTCCTTGCTTATGGCAGTAAGTGCAACACAAGTGCATCTTCTCAACAGCATGATTTTCCTTGTCCAATGGACCTTTCGCTTCTTGCTTCTTTTCCTTTCAAAGTTTTCTGCATGTGGCCATTTTCTTCGAACAGCTAGAAACATTATGGTTATCCAAACCACAAAAGGAACATACAATATTTTTCTAATTCTTATATGGAAATTTACCATGCTTTACATAATCAAAAGGAATATGATTAGAATCAGATTTATACTTTTCCTGTTCACCTTTATTACCTTCATGAAGAGGTGAGTCAAATGAAGAAGTGGCTCCCTTTGGAACACCATCAATCTATTCAAGGCTTTCAAAGTTTCCACAACTATATTGTTCAAGTGTATGCTTATGAACACCTTTGTCCTGCAAAGTATGTTTCAAACTATTGCATTCCCCATGGATACAATCTTTACACTCTTGAGGTAGAAGACTTGAAATGAAACTCCTTCTTGGAACTGTTTCAATTGTCTTCATGGTAGCTTTGGAACTTTCTCTATAAGATTGTTCATATCCAAGACCCAAATAATGAGGCCTTTCCTCAACCATTATCAGCTCAACAATACCCTGTGCATGTTTTCCCAAGCCTTTTCCTTCATAGCCCATCTTGGACATTTTAACTTGGACCCTATGCCTCTGGTATGTCTTTCGAAAGAACCAACATAAACATTCTTAGAGGAATTTGAAGACAAACTGGAATTGTTTACCTCTTCTTCAAGGACTAAGGCTTCTTTGGTAACAAAGAGTTGTGTCTCCAACTCATGCACCCTTTCCAGGTTCATATTTGTAATATGAAGTTGGCCTTCCACTTCCTGCAATTTGTTAGAAAGCAACTACTGCTCTTCCTTCATGGAATTCAACTGATCTCGAAGTCCAACACTAATTTCTCTCACCATATCCATCATGATGAACAAGTCTTGCTTCATGTCTTAATCAAAGAATCTTGTGATGAAGGAAGGATTTTAGGACTTACTTGTAGAAGTAGTCATTATCAAAATGAACAAAAGAACTTCAAACAAGATTAACAAAGAGCTTATTCAAGCAACCTTTTGCAACAAACCTCTTCTGCTTAAAGGATTGCTCTGAGGTCCTTTGGGATAAGAATAATGCCTCCAACCCTTCTTCCTTCTTGTCCTCTCCTAGACTTAGCTATCAATAGCTTTCCCTTCACCTCTGCGAAATCACACAACAATCAGTTTACAAACAATCAAACAGCGAAATCCTTTCTATTTTTTGAACACCTTTCAAGTCAAACAAGCATATAGATTGCTCTGTCAATCAAGCATTCTAATCTGATACCACTTGCATCATGATACAACCTACTCTGGTATAACTTACTCTGATATAACCAGCTCTGATACCACCTTCTTTGAAGGCGGGGTTAATCAACTTGATGCTCTGATACCACTTGATCTAAAATGGGGCACTAAAGGCTTCTTGGCATGCTTACAAGAACCTATCCCACTCCAAAGCTTATATATCCCCAAGATCTATTCTTATGATTGATAATTTGTGGAATTAAAAGAACATGAAATAGGTGTATGCTTGTGTTTTCCTTTAACTATTAAGTTCTTATGTTCATTTGCTTAAACTGATATGAAATGCATATAACAGTAAATAAAGCAGCAAATAAGCAAACAATAGGAGACAACAATATAATATGGAGTTCACCCTGATATCTTGGGCTACATCTCCTTAAGCTCTAATCAACTCGATTAGACTCTTTGGGATTATGGCTAAATTCTTTTACAAGTTCCACAGTCAACTCCAAGAGGTTACGACTGAACCATTGGGCTTAGAATACCATTTTTATCCCTAACCGTTTGGCTCTCTAGCTCTCAACTCTTGGCTCTGACTCTCGGCTCTCGGCTCTCGACTCTAGCTCTCGGCTCTGGATATCAGCTCTAGCTCTAGCTCTCTCCCTCACTCTGGCTCTTGGCTCTGGCTCTGGCTCTTGGCTCTCACTCTGGATCTTTGTAAGGAGAATAACTACCTCCAACCTCTGGTGGCTTCTCTTTGTTCTCCTCTTACTGGCTCAGATTATTTCCAATGTGTGCGCTCCCCCTAAGCCTCTACACAACAATGGGATTTATCCCTCTGATGGGTCAAACTCCTCGAGTCCACAAGAATCACGGCTATACACCCCCTTGACGGTTACCAAAACCTCTTTGGTTCCCAAAAATGCCTTCCTCTATGCTGGACCCTTCTGTCCGTCTCTTCGCCTTCTCTTCTGTGTTCTAATTCATGTTTTCATGACACGTTCTGTTTCATCATTTCTTTTTGGCTCTACGTCTCTTTGATTGGCCCTCTGGCTCACTGGCTCTGTGGCTCTGCGTCTGGCCCTCTCACTCTTTGGCTCTGTGGCTCTGCGTCTGGCCCTCTAGCTCACTGGCTCTGTGGTTCTGCATCTTCTATAACACACTCCTGTTACAAAACACCTACTTACAGCATGGCACAGGTGAATGGGACCCGCTACAAAGAAGATACATAAGCGGCCTTTCTTCGGGAAAATTCCTGAAAATAGAACATAATAACCAATGCACAGGAAATTCATGGAAAAATAGATTAATCCGGATCTCAAGGAACAATAAACTCGACACTATAATGTTGTCAAGTTCACCCATCGCAATCAAATGTCACATGGTGCATTTGCCCCTTTGCATAATCGCAATCCAATTTATCAATCTTCGATCACTCTTGTCGGTGCCTCATCAGCTATCGACATTATCGCTATATCACTTATTGGCGGTCGCTACTTCCATGGTCTGTAGCCCTTAAGCTCCCCAGATCAGCAATCTCTGATCAGATCTTGACCATTGATTCCTTTTCCAATCCGACGACTCAAAGTGCTCATCCCCATCAGCCTATCGCATATCACAATGCACAATGGCATGGGTCTTGGTGCTATGCTCCTCTAATTACCGATCATCGATCACAACGAAGTATCACTATCATTGATCGCACATCACATCATCGCATATCAAGGGCCCTTTGTATTGCACTACCCAATTGTCGATCACAGATATCGGCGCATCACATATCGGCCCTTCGCAATGCTATGGGTCCTTCCCCTTAGGTAATGTGCGATGTGATATTGTGATGTGACAAATTGCAGTTGCATATCACTGCGTCCTTCGGCCTGTGGTAAGTCCACTCCTTTGCTTTTCCTCTGATTCGATTTCCTCTAAGGAACATGTATTTCCCTTAAGTCCCATTTAATGATAAATTGCCTCCTTTTCTAATGACATTAGGCAAATTTCGTTTTGCAATAACTTCTTCATCCGAAGTCCATTTTAGCGCATTCAAATTGCATTACATTTAGAAAGAATAGATCTATGCAATGAGACTATTTCCAAGAGCATCCTTTGACTTTCATTTTCCTCTGTGAGGAATATTTTTAGACTTAGAGTCTATGCTAGATCCATTTTGGATCAACAATCCCTTGTAGAATGCTCGTCATTACAGATTAGACATGGATAATGAGGTTTCATTGCCGAAGTAGAGAATCTAATGATTTCTCTTGAGGGGGATCATCTTGCTTCTTCTTATTTTTCCCCTTATTCTTGCCTCCTAGTTGCTTTTGATTCTTGCTCTTGTCATATGACATGACATTGACTTCTAAGGCAAAAGTGTTTTATGATGCATTGGAAGTTTGATTAGAAATGGAAAGTGTTTGACCAGATGGCCTACCTGCCATTTGTGTGCTCAAATAACCAATCACACTGTCATTGGCATGAGAGTCCTTACTCGATGATGGAGGAGGAGGACAGGGAAAGCTGGTCAGGGTGCATTCAGAATCTTGTCGTAGAGCATGTTGGATTGTGTATAAATAAAATCCAAATATTGGGCATGAGAAATTACTTTCTCTTTCGTGATAAATCCACCTTTTGCCACATCCTCGGTGATTGATGGAAACAAGAATTTTATAAACCACTCAGCCAAAATCTAATCAGGAACATAAGTCTTAACCATTCGATGACGACGCCGCCACTCATGAATATGATATGATATATGAGTAGAAGTAGTCTGTTTAAATTTGGTGAGACTTCTGTTCCAGTCTCATATCTGATAGGTAACTGGAAGTGGGTTAAAAATGTGGTGGCTAAATTCATAAAGTTGTCAAAAGAATCTCGTGGTAACTCAATGTACCACTTTGCAGCCGAACTAGTAAGCATTCTTTGGAAAAGACAGAGCCTAACTGAGTCATTATTTAAGGAGTTTGATGAAGACCACAAATGAAAAGTCATGACATGATATGATGGGTCTTCACTGGGATTTCCATTGAATTTCAGAATGTTAGAAGGTAACTTATGCAGAATTACCAGCCACCAAGGTGGTGAGCCCGGGAATTGGGTAACTTCTTGGGCTCAGTTTGCCTAACTTTTCTTCATCAATCCACCATTTTTCATAGTTTATGCATGTTTTTTGAGTATATTTATGTTAGTTGAATGAATGAGAATAGTCACTTGACCAAGAAGGCTAACACGTGGTTATTGCAGATTTTTGGACAAATTTTGGACCAAGGCCAAGCAATTATGAGCCAGATCATAGCCAAGCATGAAGGAACAAGGGTGAGGATTCATAGGAAGGGTGTCTCCTACATTAAATGGCCCCTTCCTCGAATTCTCCACCCTCATCTCGGAGTTCACCAAGCCACCGAAAAGGATTCCCAAAGGCAGCCAAGCAGTTTTGTGTAAAGTGATTGATCATTGGCAGTTTGAGCAGTCGAGCCCCTTGAGTTAAGGAGGGATGTTGGAGACCCTCGTAGTGCATAAATAGGAAGGCTTCCAGCCTTTGTAGGTTACTTTTTGAGTAGTTGTATTTTGCACTATAGTGTTGTTAGTTTCTTAGCTCATTTTGTAGCTTCTGTTGTACAACTTCCTTTGTGACATGGTTATTTTTGAGTAATGGAAAGCAGTTTCATTTGGCACCAGTTCTGAGCTTTTTCTTAGGAGCCTGTATCTCTTGGGGTTGGGCCCAACCCAAGTGCCAAGGCTTCCTTTGTGTACTGTTATTTGTTTTTAGTGTCTTTGCAAAATAATTTATGTTAAGTAGATTGAAATCTTGCTTGGTTACCTAGATCATTGTTGATGATTAAAAAGGATTTTCATGTTCAGATTGATTTGATAGGTTAATAATAGAGAAGATCTTCAGAAAAAGGCTATCAAGCACCTCTGATCTCACCTCTCCCTCAGTGGGACCATGAGCTGGGACCCAAGTGTCCTTGCCGCCACCAAAAACATTGTCTTTGCTTCATCATGGAACTATTAGTGTTAGATTCTCATTTGCAGAAGTTGATACCAGTTGTGGTTACATGCTCAGGTTCATGATTGCTTAGTTTGCATAGATATTTCACATGATTTCGTTGCAAATAAACTTCTTTTCATTTTCTTTGTTGTTATTTAGGTCAGATTAGGTTGAAGCAGCTAGGTCCTTGATTTTCCGAGTCTTCATTTGTTTAGTTTGACAAATAACTTGCAGAGCACCTGTAATACCTCTCTGACTACTCGTACTCCATCAATCCCACCTACTCCATCCTCTAACATGGATTCTTGCCTTACATTTTCCACATTCTCTCTCACTTTGCCCTACTTTCCATATTTTTGTGCAACATTGCTCTACCCCTCCTTGAACAAATCCAACCATCCTCATCACTCCTCAGCTCTCTCCACCAAGTCCTGGACCTCCTCACACCCTTATCTCACCTCCATACCCACTTCTTCACCTTTCTTCCTCCATCAACCCTCCAAAATTCCCTTTTGGAACATCTTGTAGAACATCCTGTAGAAATTACAGAACATCCTGTAGAACCCCTGCAGACTTCCTGTAGAAGCTCACGAAAGTGGTTTCTTGATATCCGAACATTGTGAAACTCTCTGGAAGGGTGCTAGGGACCCCTTAGGCCCTCTTCTCACCTTCCCAACCTCCTGCAAGCGCCTCGCCAGTTCCATTCCTCACCTCACCTCTGCATAGTCAAAAACAGTTAAAGCACATGCATGATAATTCTGACAACTTACTCAAAAATACAAAAAGATGTTTTTTTTAGATGTTACTGTAGAAGTAGTTTAGAAACATGAATTTTACCTTCCTAGAAGTCAGTGGCATCTCTTTCAGTAGCTTTTATCCTCTTTCTTGCATCAGTAGGGCTAGCTAGTAAAATTAGGGCCTGCTAGGGTTTGCATGTCCTTTCAGCATTTCAGTTTCTTTCTGCAAGTAGATTAGCCTCCTTTGAGTTAGCTTTCATCCATCAGTTAAAAAGCTTCTTCTAAGAGCTTATAGAAGTTGGCTTAAACTCCTAGCGGACTTGTGCCAGCTGACCAAGTGACAGTCGTGGCAAGAGCTAGTACTTGTGCATACAGCACCATCGCTTCCAAGTTTGTTACGAACTAACGGGTTGATAAAAGTAAAGAAGGGAGTCCTAGGAGTTGCAGTATTATCGCTACAATACTGGAGCCCACCATCTTTTTGGCGTCGTTGCCGGGGAAGCATCAGAGTATTTGTGATTGCTGATTTTCTTCTATTTTCTACTACAACCTTCTGCTAAGTAGTTTATTTCATTTCCATTCTGCAATTTCATTTCTGCAAAAGTAGATTAGACATTTCCAGCTTTCATAGATTAGCATTTCAATTCCACAATTTCCATTCTGCAAGCATATCTTAGCATTTCATTTCTGCAATTTCCATTCTGCAAGCGTAGCTTAGCATTTCGTTTCTGCAATTTCATTTCCACAAAATAGATTAGTCCTTTTCTGCTTTCATTTCAATTCCGCATTTTCATTTCAGCAAGATAGTTAGTTGCAATTCAATCTATTTCAGTTTTGCAGGTACAAGCAAAAAAAAAAACAAAAGCAACCAAAAATATTTCATTTCATGCCTCGTAGGAATAAAGACAATACCAGAAAATTCTTACCCAACACCCCCACCACATCACTGAGTCACCCTTCTCTCTTCTTTGGTGGCAATGATCCAGAAGAACCTATAGGTGAACCTCCAGAGATATATGAAGATCCTATGACAGAAGAAGAGCGAGAGAACACTCCTCTTGAGACCATGGCCAAACACAGAAATGGTATAGGAGATGAGGAGAGAATAGAAGGTGCCTTTCCCATCCAAGAGATCATCAGGGACATGAAAATGAAGAACATAAGTCCCTCATCCTTACCTCACTTCCATGTGTTGACCATTGAAGACCATGATACCTTCCTGTTTGAGTTTGTTCTCCTTTGTCGAACTTATGACTATGCCGAGGATGAGAAAAAGTTGAAACTCTTTCCTTCTACCCTCAAGGATGCAGCACTACGTTGGTTCATGGGGTTACTTGGAAACAATATCACAACTTGGGCTTAGATGCATCAAGCCTTTAACAACAAATATCGGGACTACTGTAGGTCAAAGGAAACAAAGGGAGAGATCTTTTGGATGACCATGGGAAGTGATGAGTCTTTAGAAGACTACGAGGAAAGGTTCCAACTTAGCTAGAAATGGGCCAAGTGCACGCTTGACCTTGAATCTCTGAAGTTGGTTCTGCTCCGAGGAGTCCCTGAAGACCTTCTCGATACCCCCCATTTGCTAGCTGGAGGAGACATCTACCAACTACCTTATGAGGACATAAAGACTGTGTTTAGAAACCATTCTAGGGCCGCCCAGAAAAGAGGTAGGGGGAATCCATTTTCAGCTAGTGCCACCTTCTCCAAGCATGAGTTTTTTAATCAAATGGAAGACCTCAAAAGTGAAATGAGACAGACCATTTCCATGCAACTTGATACTTTCCAAATCCAACAAAAGAAAGAGGAAGTTGAGAGGACTGTGGCCATTTTCTGTCCCGGTGTATGAGGAAACACCCTAAGAACGAGTGTCCATTGCACTCAGTAGAGGTATGTTTCATTTGTGAGGAAGACCACCCCACAAACCAATGCCCAACCTTACCCGGATTTAAAGCCATGTACCAAGGGACTGAGGCAGCCACTGAACCACTCTACTTCCTCAACCAAAGGAGGCTACATGGGCCGAGACCCTACCAGCAGGGGATGCAAGGGACATCCCAAGCTTATTATAGCCCCAACCAATCCGCTCATATACCTTCTTGGGGTCCCCCTGCTCATCCTTCCTGGTCCGCATCTCCTCCGTGGTGTTATCCATCTCAATATGATACTCAACCTACTGCTCATTCGTTTCACTCACATGTCCAGCCACAACCTCAGTGGAATGCACCTCAGTCGGGGTGGAGGCCCCAATACAACTCTCTTCCTGCCATTCTGCCTGTACCACCTGCTCAACCATAACCATTACCTCCTGCTCCTCCAAGACAACCCCAGATGCCTGCTCAACCGAACCCGAACCCCAACACAGACAGGCCCAACAGGTATACACTGGGGAGACAACATGCCCTACCAATGCTATGGAGATCTAGGATATCAACCTATGATATAGAAAGGTCCTTCTGGATCGCCAACCTCCTCCCCTAGAGGATGAGGAAGAGAAATAGGAAAGTGAACCCAAAGCCATTCCACCCTTTCCTGAGCAACTAACAGTAACCACGCAACCAAACCCAGAGGAGACTGAACTTCTGGGTATTGTTTGATATGCCATGAATGCACATGATATGTATGAGGTTCATTGAGTGAAGCCTCTGTGGTAATGGATACATAGGTTGTTGTTGACTAGATTGCCCAATTTTATATTGATATGCTCGATCAAACTGTTGAGTGCCCATAAATGAAGAACCAGGTAAAAGTCCGATTGAGGACATGGGTGATGACCATGGTGTAGAAGCAACCCCTGAGTGGTTCCAGATAAAGATTTGTAACCAACCCGGACGAATGATTCACCATATAGGTGTGACTCAGGAATAGTAGAAAACATTGAAGAGGTTGTGACAGAAGATTCTTCCACAGTTGCATCAGTTGATACAGTCTGGGATGTTGACGGTTGTTCAGCCATAGTTAACTAACCCAATAGATGTCCTAAATAATTAACAGGTACTTGAAAAGAAGCAAGATCAAAAGGATCAGTAAAATGAGGAGTGTGAGGGTAAAGATAAAGCCCTGTCCCAAAATGGAATAGAGTTCTAGGTGTAGTATCTTCTTCAAATTCTTCCTCAACAAAAATTAAACCAGGTGGAAGAACTTCACCATCTGGTCTGTAATAGACTTCTAGTGTTGGTAAAGAGGAAGTTTCAGTAGTCACTGATGTCTGAGGGTTAACAAGTTGATCATTTTCTGGTAGTGTAACAACTTATAAATGTTCAAATTCGAAGTCCAGATGTTCTAGTAAAAGAACAACAGTTTCAGGGAGAGGTTCCTAAACAACTTCAGGTTTAGAAGTAACTTTTGATTGAACTGTGATAGGTTCTGGATTAACTTTTGGTTGAACTGATTCAAGTTCAGAATTAATTTCTTGTTGAGCAACTTCAAGTTGTGGATCAACTTTTTATTGAACAAAGTCGGTTGTTGTTTCACTAGTATCAGTTACAATGTCCTCAGGTAGTTGTGAAACTTCTTCTTCAGTAATGGATGTACCAGAAATAGTTTGAGTAACTAGAGTCTCTGTACTTACTGAAATGGATGATTCTAGTAATTTAGATGAAGAACTAGGATTTCTTTATGTACTTAACTTAGTTAAGTGAGACTGTTTTGAACAAATAAGTGCAGCTTCGGGTGGCAAAGGAGATTTTCTTGCTGCTAGCCACGAATGACAAGGTAAGGGTTGATGTTCCTCCATGGTTTTTGATTAATTTTATTACCAAAAGGAAGTAAAAAAAAAAGGGGGTAAGCTATGAAAAATGTTTACCAAGCAACTGTGAACTGCAGAATACCTCCTACTGAACCAAGAAGTACGAGTAAGAAATCTCCCTGAATGTTGTGTTCGGTGTATCACAGTGTACAAGGTGGCCGACTCGGTTACCTAAGGATGGATAGCAACCTAGTGTTGTCCTCCCATATATACCCGAAAGTACATGGATGTCCAATCCGTATAAGCACTATCTAACGCAAAACCACACAGTGAGAGCATTCCCATATACTTTACGTATTGTAACACTGCCCTATATACCCGAAGGTACATGGACGGGCTATGATATACTCACGTACATAGAATGAGGTATCACACTTAGGATGTATTGCAGACAAGTTAGGGACAACACTTAGGAATTTGCCTTTCAAGTTCACCACGTGATGTATTCTGAAATTCCTAGGAATGCAACTATTATGATAAGCATTATTTCCATTCAATTTAACAATGAAAATCTTAGTTAATAGGGATAGAGCAACCAAATTTCTTTCAATCAAAGAGCAAAGAGCACAATCTAAGGCAATTCCCCTAAACTATTCCTATGAGCACAAACAAAAATTTTCAATGCAAAATTCATGTATTTATTTTCGATTTCCTTAATGTGATTATGAACAAAAAGGAAACTAATGCACATACAATCAAACAATCTTTAACAATATTTTCAATGCAAAATTCATGTATTTATTTTCGATTTCTCTGTTTGCTTGTGTTTGTGCTTTAACTGTAAAGTGCTTTAAGTTTATTTGCTTGAACTGATATAAAACATATAACAGTAAATACAATGCAAAAATATGCAATCACACATAAAAACAATATAATATGGAGTTCACCCAAACCTCTTAGGCTACGTCTCCCTGAGCTCTAATCAACTCGATTAGACTCTTTTGGATTATGGTTGAATTCTTTTACAAGTTCCACACTCAACACCAATAGGTTACGACTGAACCATTGGGCTTAGAATACCATTTTATCCTTGGCCATTTGGCTCTCTGGCTCTCGGCTCTGGCTCTAGCTCTAGCTTTAACTCTCAGCTTTGGCTCTCTCTCTGGATCTAGCTCTGGCTCTGGCTCTGGCTCTGGCTCTGGCTCTGGCTCTGGCTCTTGGCTCTGGATTTGGATCTGGCTCTCGTCTCTAGCTCTGGCTCTAGCTCTAGCTTTTAGCTCTCGCTATGGCTTTGGCTCTCGACTCTGTTCTCGCTCTCTGAGCTTCGAGTTTTGCTTGACCTCCAAGCGACTCCAAAACCTCCCCTTTCAATTGTGCTCTCTGGCTTTTGTTAGGAATCCATTTGGCTCTGTGGCTTCCTGTCCATTTCTCTATGTGTAATCATTCATCTGTCTCTTCGGCTGGCCCTCTGGCTCTCTGGCTCTCTAGCTTTGTGACTCTCTCTGTATAATGCATTCCTGTTATAGAAATGCCTTCTTATAGCGTGGCATAGGTGCAATGGACTATTTCCAGTGGGAATGACACAGTCGGTCATTCTTCTACCTACTTTCCGAAAATAGCCAAATAACAGAATACACAACAAATACACATCATGTGTCGTTTAGCTAGATTTCAAATATTATGAAATCACATCCATAACCTTATCGGGCCTGTGCCTTCATCGCAAATCATAATTGCACATCGCATGGGTCTAGTGCTTCCCAGTCCTTTCCATTCCCCGATCTCCAAGCTTTGATCGCTCCAATCGCTGATATCGCACATTGCATATTGCATCAGCCCAAGGTATTGTGTCTATCGATATATATATATATATATATATAGATATA
>APFE031628124.1:0-11640 GCA_000404065.3 Pinus taeda | reverse complement strand
CATCCTCCATCTCAACCACCACCATCACCACCTCCTCCTTCTCCTCCTCCTCCTCCACCACCACTTCAACCTCCTCCTTCTCCTCCTTCTACTCCATCTCCACCTCCTCCTCGTCCTCTACCTCGCCCTCGTCCTCCACCTCCACCTCCTCCAACTCGTCAACCTCTGCCTCTATACCCTCCTCATCCTCCTCTTCCTCCTCCTCCACCACCACCTCTACCTCCTCCATGATGACCTGCACCTCCTCCTCCTCCTCCTCCTCTGCCTCCACCTCTACCTCCTCAACCTCTGCCTCCTCCTCTTACTCCTCCTCCACCTCCTTCTTGTCCACAACCTCCACTTCCGCCCCTGCCTCCTCCACCTCCGCTTGCTCTTCCACCACCTACTCCATCAACAACACCACCTCCTCCTCTCCCTTTTCTTCTTTCTCCTCTTCCTCCTCGTCCACAACCTCCTCCACCTACTCCACCTCCACCACCACCTCCTCCTTAACCTCCTTCACCTTTGCTAGCTTCTCCTTCTCCTCCTCAACCACTACCATGACCACCACCTTCACCTCCACCTCATCAAAAAATGTAAAAAAAAAATAAAAAATGCATATCATTTCATTCTCTTTATTTATAATCTTATTGATTCATTCTTTACCATGATAATTCAAATATCAATATATACATGATAATATAACAAATAATATGTATAAAAAATTGCAATATAAATAAGGTTAGTTTTTTAGTTTAAGTCAAATATTGGTAAAAGTAATAAAAATTATATGTGGCTACTTGTAATTTTCAATATCGAAATTGTAAGAATGGTGAACATCATAACTAAACACCTAATAATGGAAGTGCATTGTAGTGTAGTGTAGTTTAACAGGACAACATTCTCATTTTTTATTTGGAAAAAAATATTGATAATTTTAATAATTTTTCACATATTCATATTTCTACATATTTATATTTAAAAGTATACAATTTAAAATATTGAATTTATTTGTGTGCTAAAAATTTCAAAAATATATGATGTAACCCAAATTCCAATTTCAATAAAAAAAAAAAGCTAAATCTATTTGCATATTAAAATACAGTTTAAAAATTGAGACGTCAAAGTGTATCCCCACCCCGGAAACATTTACAATCCGTGATTTGACAAATCAGGAAAGACGTGAATGTTTGCATGAATTTCTATGAAGCCAAAGACGTAATCTATTTTTTAGGGGCTACAGGTATCTATGATGGATGTCTTGGTAACAACAAAGAGAAAAATTCAGTCCATAGGATTGGGCACAAGAGAAAAATTCAGTCCATAGGATTGGGCAGATATAGTAATTGGGCAGATATAGTAATTGAGAACAAATCTTGATGACTAAGTGTTTGTGAAAAAAACATAATGGAACACGAAAAGTATTAATAAGTGATTTTCATAATTGCAGAAAAATAATTATAATCGAGTGTTAAATATTTCAAATGTGCGCACAAAATTATCC
The DNA here is from genome assembly GCA_000404065.3 of Pinus taeda. Lineage (NCBI taxonomy): Eukaryota > Viridiplantae > Streptophyta > Pinopsida > Pinales > Pinaceae > Pinus > Pinus taeda. Next base: position 10,157 of record APFE031628124.1, on the reverse strand, counting down.
ATAAAAGATATCCACAGTTGCATGGAAAAAATTATAAACACCTTAAAACAATAATAACGGAAAGAAAATAATGCATAAACTCTATATATAGTTGTAAAATAAAATTATGAACCGTATTTTAAAGCAAGGCGAGGCATGGTTTCAAATGGTTGCAGGAAAAAAATGTAAACCAGACATTTAAACAAAGATCCAAAGATCCAAGAAGAAGCGGTATAGTTGTAAAATAAAATTATGAACCGTATTTTAAAGCAAGGCGAGGCATGGTTTCAAATGGTTGCAGGAAAAAAATGTAAACCAGACATTTAAACAAAGATCCAAGAAGAAGCGGCATGGATCAAGAATGTTAAGATAATTCGAAAGGACAGAAATGGCTACTTACGTCAAGCGCGATTTGAAGTGGAATTATGAAATGCTAGATGATCGAACACACAATCTTCATATATCGAACACACGCCCTTCAAAGATAAGATAACCAGTCTGACGCTCTTCCATGAAAGATACAGATCGAACACACAACCTTTATACTCAGTTTAACGCTCTTCCATCAAATCGAAGACGCAACTTTCAAAGATCTTCAAAATATTCAGTCTAACGCTCTTCCCTCAAAGATACAGAGATAAAACACACCACCATCATATACTATATTCACTCTTCCCAGCAAAAAAACAGAGGCAACAACATTGGCGCTTCCAATGAAAGAACTATCGGCGCCATGGTTCAGTGATGAAGAAAATAATTACATATTGGCACTGATACATTGCTATTTTTGAAATCGGCCGAAACGGCTATGAACTAAACGGCTCAAATTCAAGAAGACAGCCGAGAAAAGCAAAAAGTTACCCAAATATAGAAAGTAGAATATTAATTTCAATGATAACCGGAAAAAGCAAAAAGCAATTTAAATTTAAAAAGAAAAATACCAATTATATTGCCTCGTGAGAAAAATCAACCATTAAATTCAAAAAATGCAAACCAAAATAATTAACTTTTAAATATAATGAAAAGCAAAGTAAAAGATTAAAAGTTAAATTTTAAAAAATTGTTAATTTCTTTTTAGGTAAAAGATTGGGAATTTTAAAATGCGAAAGAACAAATAGTTGATGCCAAAGTAAAGTATTAAAAATTAAATTTTAAAATAACATTTATTTTCTTTTGAAGTAAAAAATGGTCAGTTTGTCCATGGGTTTTGGATTGACTGTGAATGGGTGCAATGTTAAGGCAATTCTTGCCATAGGTCAGTGGTTCAAATCCCTCATGGGTGCTTAGCTACCAAAAAAAAGGGCAGTTTCTTTTGTAGAAATAAAGACAAAATTTCTAAGTTAAAAAAGTAAGGGTGGAATTAAAAATCTCAATTTGTAAATTGCTTTCTTCAAAGTGCACATACTATGCACAAAGTTAATGCTCAAATTTGAAATGTCAATCTTTATATTAGTGACTCACAGTATCCGAGTGGGTTTGAATTTACACAATTTCCAAAAAGCTATGAAAGTAATTATACATAATTTTTTTGCTAAATAAAAAAATTGTCAAAATAGAATTCGGGGATAAGTTGTTAAATAAGAAAATTTTTTCTTAAAATTCATATGGCTTAATAACATTTTTCACTAAAAAAATAAATTTCTTAAGTAATAAATAAATGTATATAGATTAATAACCATCTTCATTAAAGTCATATGGATTAATAATCCTCTTCATTAGTAATTAAAAAATAATTAATTTATATTATTTTCTAAATACTTTTAGTTTGGAAAATTTGAATGACAAATATATAAGTAAAATATTTATTTCAAAGTTTGAGATAACCTATTTTTTACAATATTTCTAAGAGCCTTGCAAAACTCTAGGAGTATGAAAAATCTAGCCACTAAATCAATGTGCTTTTTTAAGTATAACCAATTAGTTATTGAATTAAAACAATGAGGTAGGAAACACACATTAGGTTTACCAATAATAATTTGATCTATACAAATATATATTAATATATGTGTCTATAAATTCACTAATTATAATGAATTTATTATTACATATTTCTATATATTGCGCTATATATTAACCCCCACAAAATTGTTCTCCTTATTTAATGTAACTTTTGACCAGTCTGACCACTATAATATCTGTTAAAATATGTGCCCTTAATCAAAAATCATTATGAATGTAAAAACACTAATATGGCCCACAACCACTAATTTAGTGTTATCACTCATACTCTTACATACTTACAAACCCTTCCATAGTACAACCTCTAACCACTATTACTATTAAAAAACAATGACACTTGATAATTCTTAAGGGACTAACTATAAAATTAATTAAACCATAGTGCACTAAAATCTTTAAAACACAATCAATTCTAGAAACTATAATCCCTAGTACACTTCCCAATCATGAAATTGTAATTAGTGAAATTTTGCAACACACATCAATTTTAATATATAACACATTAACTATAGCATTAAAACTATATATTTTATGTACATAAAGTGGCATAACATAGTGATAAATTTGAGTGAAGTGTAACTCCAAATTCAATCCCATAATAAAGGAATATGATAAATGTTGTGTATTTTGGAGATGATATTTTGATTATGGATATTGACCCAAAAATCACTTTTCATTTGGCAACATATGGCAATGGTTTTGATTATCGATATTGACCCTAAACGAATTTTTCGTGAGTCAACATATGATAATGATCTTGACGAATACTCGCATTTCATCCATTAGATGATACGATGATGGTGTATATTTTGTACATCATTTAAGGTCTTAATGTTGGTTTCTGAAGTTCATTTCAACTATTATTCCTTCCATCAATTAATATTAATCAGGTATAGATATGCTTTTTTCTATATTTAGTTATATGTATTCCAAAATTATAAAATTTAAAAATTGTGTATTTCTATATGGTTTTTTTTTCCTATTTTCACTATTCAATGCAGTACGAATAATCCATATTCTTTATATGGTTCCTATTTAGTCATGTTTATATTATTGTGTTAAATATATCCATTGTTAAATTAAGCTTTTGATATCTCAATATTTTCTTTTTTTTTTTAAATTTTTCCTAATGAGAGAGAGTAATTTTGCATGAATAGGGAGAGTCTCTCACATTAAACTGAGTATTCTACAATAAATTGGTCAAGTAATAATGACAAGAGAAATGTACAACCAGGAAAAACACATTGGTGACCTGATGAATATGAACCGATATGAATGTGAAAATTCTAATAAGTCCATTTGGCTCCCCTCTTTAATAATCTGGCTACACATGAAACAAACCTTACTAATTAGTCCTCCAAAAATATTTAAAAATCTTCCAATAGATGGAGAGCACCTCAACACATATAAACAATGTTTCCTTCCTTATCGCACATTCAATTGTCCCTACAAATAATTGAAGTTTCGTATGTTGACTCTTTAGACGTAGACAAGCAAGAGATTATGTATCAGCCTACAGTTGACCAAATATATATATGATCAGTTAATAATCTAACATAATATTCGCAGTTCCACCACAAGCTCGAGAGGAACAAGGGGATATAGGTTTACTCATTCCAAAGGCTGAAAAAGAAGAAGAAAGGGAAGCATAATTATACACAACCATTTAAATTTGACCTCTTAGTACCTGTGACATAATCTCATAAGAATATTGCATGATAAGACTCATGGAGTTGGAAAACAACAGGATGTAAACTTATACAATAAATGTGAATGAAATATTTCTAGGTATTCAACTAGAAGATCCACAACAACAACAAAATATACACACAATTACATGAATTTTTTTTGAGGATACACTATAGAGGGTAGAAAAGAAAAGAAGCCTAGAAAATTAGAGCAATTTCTAGAATAATCTATTTGGCCTAGTGTCTTGTAGTTTCTTGGACATGGAAAATATGTATTCATTGAAATATTACTATACAAAATTATGGTAGTTCAACAAAAACACGAACATAAACAATTGACTCCAGACAATATCAACATAGAAAGAATCTCATCATACATATAGAACCAAGGATAGTTGACTAAACGCAACAGGAAAAAAAATTGAACATCGACTTGACTTGTGATTCATCCCATGTTAATACGATAACGATTATAGAAGAAAATGATGGTCAAGGTAAAACCCGATCCATGTGGACTGATACTGACGAAATTACCTTCAATCATTCTAGGATTCATGACATATTCAGTTGGATAGTAGCAATATTCACTCTAAAGACAACAACATGAAATGGAGATTTGGTTGGAATTTTATAACTAGGAAATACACCAACATAATATAAACATTCCAATAAGAATTAATGATCCACCTTTTGGAGTCCAACAATTAGCATGTAAGTTAGTCGAACACACAATATATATGCCTATAGTTATGCTAATCACCATAATTATAAGTTAATTATTAGGTTGATGGAAGATATTTAAACCCTGTGGAATATGTTGGAACATCTATAGTAATATTGACATATTTCATCGTTAAAATGTTCCACTAATATTTTTTGTTACTGTTGAAATATGCATGCAATTTTTATTTTTATTTTTATAATTAAGCACAATATATTTTGTAATAAAGTTATAATTTAGTTCATTTCTATTGTTTTTTTAATCTATGAAATGTGATAGGAATAATAGGGTTACCATTTTGATGGTTTTCATGGATTGAATTTTATTTGTAGTTAGATCCATTTGATTTATATGGCTCCCCTAGTCTATCTTAATTTAATGTTAATATTTTATTTTCACTTAAATTGGAAGTAAATTCCAAAATATATATGCCTATAATTATGCTGATAGTACGAATAGATCTTCGATAGTTAGAATTTAATTATTAGGTTCATCATAGATATTTAAATCCCATGGAAAATGTTGGAATATTCATGGTAACATTGACATATCAATGATAAGATTTCTGTCCAAATTAGGTATACTCTTTTAATTAAATTGTCTCAAATTAATTAACTTAAGAAAATGGAATATCAACACATCATATTGGGAATGTGGTATTTCTAAGTAGAAAATGGCATATCAACACATCAAATTGGAAATGTGTTATTTCTAAGCCATGGTAACGTAAGAAGAAATGTTTCCAACTAAAGGCATTCCATAATAATAGTGGGGTGAATCTACATGGATAAACACACTTGTATATCATGGGATTTTGAACCATTATCATGGGATTTTGAGGTGGAGTCCTTTAGGCCTTAGTATTACTTTACCCAAGGCTGCTTTTTCAATGGCCAATTGATATGATTCCAGTCATTTGACCTATAACAAATGAAACTAGGTATACATTTATTTTTCTATAAGTTAAAGTATGTATAAGTTTATTTTTCTTACCTACAATGTTCATTTCTATAGTAGCTTAAAACAAACTATACTTTTATAGGTGAATAAGGGTTACTATGCATGTTTATCTATTTATCCATCCAAACTATCTTCTTTAATTTATTACATGTAATACCCTTTTGCATATTTTCACACATTCAAGTATTTTTTTTTCATGTTTATATATTTATCTATTCGAACAAGTTTAATTAATTTATTATATAATATCCTTTTTCATCTTTGCACACATTCAAGTGTACTCTTTTTTAGAATATACTTTTCTATGATTTTCTTGTTGGAAATAAATTAAAGGCTATTGCATTCCTCCAACCAAGAACTATGTTTCCAGGTAGTTCACACAAATATCTAACTCCTACTTCCCAGGATGAGTACAATCATTCTTTTCAAATATACCTTTATATTTTATCAGACCCATTTTATCTCCCAGAATCTTTTTAAGTGAGTTTCACCCATGACATTTTTATTTTTAGTCATGTGTTTTCTTTGTAGTCTGCAAAACCAACAATTCAACTCTAGCAAAAAGGAGAACTTTTTATTTTTATTTTCTTTTATCTTGCCTCTTCTTGGGCATAATTCATTTCATGTGAATTAGAAGTATAATATCACATGTAAGCCTTTAATAGTTTTTCAAGAATCATAACACAAAAAGCCAAATTTTCTTTTATATTAATAAAAATATATATTTACACTATCATATGTCACATAACTTGACCCACTTTGTCTTCTTAGGGGAAATTGAATATTAAATTAAAAACAAATATAAATCAAAGGATAAAAATTCAGCTCCATACTTGTATTTTTGAAATATATTTTGATTAAAATATTTGTAAGAAAATTAAATTGAACTTAAATGAATTAATATACAATATTGAACTTTTTCCTCATTTTCATATGATATTATGATATTACGTATGTGTAAAAACCCCACGCAAAAAGGACGAAAAGAACACAAAAAATAAACCCATACTAAAAAATATAAAACACATTTTCAAATTCTATCATTATAAAGAATCAATTACTAGCTAATTAATTTCTAAAGTACGCAATTTCTTGCAAATTATGATAAATGTTTTGTGGTATATTTATTTTTTAAATGTATTAAGTAGTTGCGCTTGCAAAATGTTTATCATCATAATCATTTCTGATATTATAGTTATTTTTATTAGTGAAATATATGTTAGTTAATAGATGTTATGATCATTTGTAGGAATAAGTGGGATGTTATTAGATTGAATATCAATTTGCACATACATTTGCACATAAAATAAGTTAATACCCAAATTCAACTTGTTTAAAGTGTAATTGTTATATACGATCTTTATGTATGGGCAAAACCATTATATATGCACAAACACAAACATATACTCAAAATTAACTATAATCACAAACATTTGAAATTCTATCATGAAACATAAAATTGTAATTAATTATAAGAATATAATAATTAAAATTATTTGTTATTGTAAAATACACGCATTGAATAGTGGTGGTTACAATAAAAAATACATTTTCATTCATGACGTCATGGTGGTTTACCAAATTAAGTGAACTTTTATTAAATTAAGCATAGATGAGCTATGTAAGCATTCAATACATTTGGAGTGTAATTCTTGCATTGTATACTATGCATGCTTAAAATCATCATATAAGTTATTTGTATCAAGTTATTCTAATAAAAGTAAAATTGTGTTCAAGAATTTATTGACATACGCACACAAAAAAACAATCAAATACATTACATAAAATAAACACACAAACATCTAAATTTCTACCATCACAAAACATTGATTTGTAACTAATTATCAATATATATTGATTAAAAATATTTCTCAAAGATTTATTGAATAAAGATACTTACAAAAAAATCCATAGCCATTCATGATATTTTTTTTTATTTGCAAAAATAAATGAAATTTTGTTAAACTAAATGCTAATTATAACATATATAGTTTAATACACACTCAATTATTTGGGACTGTAATTCTTGCATTTTATATTTTATGTGTGTAAAATCATCATAGAGGTTATTTGTATCAAGTCAAGAGACAAATTTGTGCAATGACCTTCCATACAGGATATTCTAATGAAAGCTTTTCTTGTGTTCTAATGTTATACACAAACGAGAGCATAAACAAACAGACACATACATTTCATAAAATAAAAACACAAACATTTAAAATTCTATCACCATAAAACATCAACCTGTAACTAATTATAAAAATTATGTTTATTAAAACCACTTATAAAGAATATTGTGCATTGAATAGTGGTGCCTACAAAAAAATGAAATTCCTTCATGATGTTAAAAAAATAAGATTTTATTAAATTAAATAACAATTTAAATATTAATAAGTTAATATACAAATTCTACTCATTCTATAAGTTATTATTGTATATGATATTACATATGTGTAAAAATATCATACACAAACAAACAACCAAAAGCAAAAAAAAGCGCAACAAACAAATATACAACATAAAATAAAACCACATACATTTAAAATTCTATCATGGGAAAACATCATTTTGTAAATTTACTTTTAAATTTTATGTTTATTTTGCTTGATATATTTTCAGTTTTACATTGAATGATTATGGTTAAAATAATAATCATGCTCATAGTCACCTGTGATGTTGTGATTACTTTTGTTGTTGAAAATTATATTTTGATTAAAAGTAATAATGAAAAATTATGATTTTCAAACATACAAAATTGGTGATGATTCTTACAAGGAAAATCCATAGTCATTGTTACTTGTGGTATTGTCATGGTAATTTGTATCTATAAAATTTATTGACTAAAAATATTTAAAAAAATTGATTTTATACTAAATACATTTAACAAGTTATACACTCCACCCATTTTGTACCATAAAAAATTAACTAACTAATACAGTAATTATGAACATTCAACCATTGAATTAAATAAAAAAATTGACTAAAATATAAGAGAGGAATATATTAATTAAAAAACCAAATTAAATATTGATAGAGGAACTCTGCCAAGATCACAAGGTCGGTGTGATGGATAGGATTTCTTAGTATTTTCAGTTTCCCTACGCGGTCGGGTTTCTTCAGAAATCTAATCCATCTGTGTCATCGTTAGGGCACGATCACGTTGCTCATGGGTCTGATAATGAAGTTTCTGAATGGAGTTAATACTAGTTTCGTTCTCCTATGTAGGGATGGAGGCTGACAGCTCAGGCCATCGATAGTATCATTCGTCAAATCGTCAACGCAGAGTATCTTCTCACCCGATACGCACACGATGGCATATAAGGAAATGAAGGGCATCACATTGATGAGATGGGAATGGACCTGTGTAGGATTAAGGTGACTTTGGAGGATCCCGTCATCCACCATCATATTAAACTCGAGAATTCTGGGATGATCACCTGGACTAAGAAATTCAAAGTGCATAGGGGCAGTTTCTAGGTCTAGTATTCCCAAGCGAGCATAATCAAATCAAGGTCAAGTAAATGGAGGCTTTTTGTCCATAGATATCCTCAGAGGAAAATTTGTTGCCTCAACAACACTAGATGAGACAAACAATATACCCAACCCCTACATAGTGTAACAAATGAATCAAATCCCAGTAACGACTGTAGATCTACCATAAAAAAATGGTTTGGGAACAACATATGAATCTCAGGCAGTACTATGCAGATTCAGTAGTTTTTGGATGAAACGACTTGATCTCTTCCATTAGATATTTACAAATTCAACAATAAATTTTGAGATTCAATTTTGTTACAACGACTTGTTCCTAGTAAAATTTTCATCATGAGAGGATTTAGAATATATATTGCAAGAGGGTCCATGGTTTTTAGGCTCTGTGAGAGATTTTGTCACCCCTTGGTTCCCATATTTTCACCCCAATATAATGGTAGTATCTTGAATGTCGGTTTGGGTTAGATTTCATAATCTACACCTACATTTGTAATCCATAAAGTGATAGAAGCCATTGGGAACACATTAGGGTGATACATAAAGAAAAATAAACAAATATTTGAGTGTGTCAATTTAATATTTGAATTTAAGACATGAACCTTAAATTAACTTTCATATCTCCACATCCATCTACACCATCTAATCGTCCAATTGCATCTCCTCCTCCTCCTCCTCCTCTCCTCCAACTCCTCTTCCTCCACCACCTTCTCCTCCTCCTCTTCTTCCGCCACCTCCTCAGCCTCCATCTCCACCACAACACCCTTAGCCACAACCTCCAACTCCACCTCCACCACCTCAACCTCCACCCCATCCTCCTCTTCCATTCCCCCTCCTCCTCCTTATCCTCCTCCACCTCGTCCTTGACCTCTTCTTCCTCCTCTACTACCTCCTCTTCGCCCAACTCCTTTACCACCTCTGCCTCTACCTCCACCTCCTCCTCCACCTCCTCCACCTCTACCTCCTCCACCACCTCCATGTCTTCTTCCTCCTCCTCCTCCTCCTCTTCCTCCTCATCCACCACCACCAGCACCTCTTCCTCTTCCGCCTCTTCCTCCTCATCCACCACCAACTCCAACTCCACCTCCACCTCGCTCACCCTCTCCTCCTACTCCTAGTCCTTATCCTCCTCCTCTTGCTCGTCCTCCACCTCCACCTCCTCCACCTCAAGTACTCCTTCTCAGCTGCTTCCTCCTCCTCCTCCTCCACCTCATAGTCCACCTCCACCTTCAGCACCTTTTCCTCTTGCCCTTCACCGCTGCTTCCACATCCACCTCCACATCCATCTCCTCCTCCTCCACCTCCACCTATACCTCTACCAACTCATACTCCATCAACACCTCCTCCTCCTCCACCCCCTC